>JAQIXB010001587.1:0-10194 GCA_034697405.1 Mesoplophora pulchra
TGATTTAATATATTTTTATTTATTTTAATGATAATCTTTGAAAATATAAAAGTTTAGTTTAACTAATTTATTGTAATTATTTTTAAAAATATAAAATGATTAATTCATAAATATTAAATATTTAATATAAATATTTATTATTAATTAATAATAAAATGTAAATTAAAAAAATAATAAATTAAATTATTATTATATTTATGTTTTAAAATGGTTTGAAAGTAAAGTATTTAACTGAACATATTATTAGTTAATATTAGTGATATAAAACGGTATTAATTAAATATAGAGCTGATATGGTTATAAATTAAGAGTAATTCTGATGATTCAAAAAATAATGCATATGTAAATATGCATTATTATTTTTATCTGAATATTAATGACATTTGATATGCATGACGTAAGTATATATGAATGGTCCAATTGCGTTGATTGTGATCATAATAAAAAAATTATTATATCGAAATTATTACTGTCGTATTGAACTTTCTGCAGCATTAAGTAAATTTTTCACGATGCAAATTATATACAAATAATGAATATATGTATATTTATGTATATTCATATAAATATATTTATATATTAATATATATATACATAAATATTATATACCAATATTTTTTGTTTAACTGAAAAAGTATATAATAACTATAAAAACTATTGATAAACTTATCAGATTATGTATTCATTTTTTGGGTAGTAATATACTTACTGTATATATAATAAATAGAATGTATATTCGATATAACTAGTATTATATGTATAGGATCATCTTTTGCTTACAGTTAGAAATTTCATCAATAATTGAATAGCAATCAGCTTAAAACATATATGGCTGTGGGTACTAAAAAGTTACTTTAATGAACCGAAAGAGATTTTCTATTATTTCACGAAAAGCATTTTATTAAAAAGCATTTTCATTTTAAATTCATTCTGATTATAAATAAATGTAAATATTATTAAATAAATTTCTAATAAAATTTTATTAAATATTTTATTTTAAAATTTAGTATTTTAATTGAATTGATATAAATGAAGTAATAATATTGAATGATATAAATAAAATTTAATTAAATAAAAAGAAATAAATTAAATTAAATGTAAATATAATGTTTATATTAAAAATTAACGTTTATATGATTATTTATAAGGGAATAGGGTTTTAGAATTAGTGTATCATAAGTACCGGATGAGTGAACATTTACAGAGTTAATTTTTGATACGTGACTACGTAAAGGACATGAGTATGTGACTGAAACACGATATTAGAGTGTTGCGTTTATTATGAGCATCGCCCAAACTAAGTTAATGATCATCAAAATTGATACAAATGTGTTAACGATATGCTATTACAATACTACTCAATGTGTTTAACTCAAACTATAAGTTAATTCACATTTCGCTTAATGATTCATTTTTCTCTAATATTTAAATACACACATAAAAATAATATATAAAATTAATATTTCTAAAATTATGATATTCACCCTCAAACTATACATTTATGCATAAAATAATTAAAGATGAACAAATCCCAGGAATTTGCACAAAAATTTTCATTTCCCATATTTCCCATATTTTCCATATTTCCCGTCTTTGACAACTCACAATGTGAATTCGCAGTTATAATGAATAAACATAAAATCTTTTTTCATAATTTATCAGTCTCTTAATTTTTCCACGTTCTTTTAGCTCTCAAAACCCATCGGTATATATAATATTTTTAAATAACAAAAGGTCCTCAAAAAATAAATAAAAATGCTTTTTTATTAAAAAAAATATCAAAGAAATATTTTGTATGAACACACAACTATTATAAACATAATACTTTAATCGATAAAAAAATTGTATTTTTTACTTTCATTTTGGTTTTTAAAAATAAGTTTTTAAATATATAAATTTTTAAAATTAAAGTATACATATGTGTATAATTATTAAAATTAAAATTAAATTAAATATTTCTTAATTTAAATATTAATATGTATAAATAGTATGATTTGATGGGCTTTCATTTTCAAAATAAAAAACTGTATTAATAAAAATCGATTTAATATTTTAATTAAAAACTTAAAATATACACTAAAACCTTAAATGCATGTGTTATAGAGAAATGGACATCGATAGATGCATGAAATGGAATATCCCACACATTAAATTAACTTAAAATTTCCGGAAATAATAGAAATAACAGAAATGATATCAAATGAATGAAAACAAATTATCGGATGAAATTTAATTACATCATTACGTATATATTCATACATGAAATATCCTATACATTTAATACATTTACAGGGATATTCAATAATAATGATAAAAACGTATTTATGGTTAAAGTGTTCAGTTTTAAACAGATTTTTTTCGAAAATCACTTAAACGTGCACTTAAACGTGCCTAAAAAGAAAAAATGCCAATTTTCAAGAAAATAAAGTTTTTTTCAGAATATTTTGCTAAATATTATGTAATATTTTGTAAAATTTTTACTTTAAATAAAATTTTAACAATTTTTGATCTGTTATATGATAGTTAAATAAATTTTACATTAATATATAAATCAAATTAAAATTTGTTTAAAATAATTTTTAAGCTAAAATTTTTTATGCTAAATTTTTGATTTTTTTAAATTTTCAAAATTTCCTTTACTTTCTTTGTTTATTTATATAAAAAATAAAATAAACTTTTTTATGCACTCATTCGTTATGTTATTGATAGATATGAACACATATTTAGCCATTTTTGTAATATTCTTTAAAAAAAAGCAAAAACACAGTTAACATTTTCTAATTTTAATAAATAATGTTTTTATGTAAACGGATATATTATTTTTTGCATATTTAATCGTTGATAATGAATATAAATTGAGCATTATAAAATTTTGAAACAATAATTAAACTTAAATGTGTTGAAAAAATAAAAAACTTTTATTAATCAAATGTGATATTTAATTTTTATTTTTCATAATAATAATGAAAATAATAATAATAATAATATTAATAATAATAATAACAGAAATAATAATGACTCAATTAATAGTGAGGGGATCATTCTTTTGAGATAATGATTGTATTTTATTTGTGAATTATAATAATTGGAAACACTATTCTTTTCAATATACAAATCGGAGACTCTCAATGGGACAATTCATCTTTAGCCCCCACTATCATTTGACCGCCCATTTTTGTTTGCATTATATAAATGGTACGGTCTCACAATATTATCGGCACAGCATTTGCATATGAAAAGGGTGCTTTGAGATTTGTCGGTCACGCAGAAAAGTGGCATATGGATACCATAGGATACCATAGGATACCATTCAATTTTAATGGCAATTACCAATAACAATATGCCAAACAATTCATTTATTACTGTAACTTATGCTATTATCGAAATTTCCAATTTCGGGGTTAACAATTACTATATTCTGAAATTTGAAACTATTGCCAAATATGGGATGAAATTTAATTGTAACTTTTCTCTCACTTTTGGATAATACTATTACATATTGTATTATATATTTCATCTGTTTTCATAAAAATATATATTCATCACTGAGGAATAAAATGTGCTGATATTACATAAGAAACAAATACAATTAAGAGAAGAATAAATTACATTAAGTAGTTGCTAGTAGTTGGAGGTTAACGGTATTAATACGTTATACAAATAAAATTAAGTGATTCGGTACATAAAATAGCGGACTTTGATTGGTTTTCATTCAAAAAAACTCCATCACTATACTATTAACCTCTGTAATTAATGATGCCCGTCAGATGATGTAAGTTAGTCCCATGAGCAAATTGATAGTATAACTATTGTCTTATGCAAACCATAAAAGTTTATCTGAAACTGCCTAATGTTAGAAATAACATGTTATAAGTAAGTTATAAGTTAAATTTCAACAGTGCGCGCAGTAATTTTGAACGTGAGTGGCTAATGGTCAGTATATGGGGCAGACCTTCACTAGGGATTAAAATAGTGAGCATCAATTCTCTCATGTATAAGCTTTTAACATGATTAGCAATGGAGAGATAAATTTTGCTCTTTGTAAAACTTATGTTTTCTATGTGTTACTAGTGTCAAATTGAGAAAGCATTTGCAGGACCATTGGTCTCTCAGGAGTAATACACTAATATTACATATGAACAGGGATCAGCTCAGTCCAATAGAATTCAATGGTCATGGTTGACACTCGCGTACTATCCATTAATCTAGTTATTCATTAATTAATTAACTAGAAATACTAGCAAAAACAAATATTAATAATAAAACATTTAATTAGGAATAAATATATATATTTTAAATATGCTTTTATATTTGATGTTTTATCATTAATAAAATGATTTAAAATATTTTACTAAAAACAATAATAGCGATTGAATTAACAATGTAAAGATTGAGATGTCAACAAAAATAAGGATCTTAAAATAACAGCGCATGTGATGTAATAAATCAATCAATTCACTCACGTGGCTATTGACTATGGACCAACTAATATCAAGAATTGTATAGAATGAAGCATAAGGGTACCGCTCCGTTGGCCAATCACATGCGCCTCTTTCTAAATATAATGCGCATGAAATAGTTGCACTGAGGAAATCTTTGTTCACTATCAAATTGCATTAAACATAACTTTCTGACTTTAGTCAACTTTTGTAAAACATTTCAGAAGTGACACTAATACTAATCATTTCACAATAATTATCATCATTATCGTGATCATTATGAATATCGAATCAAACACCACATCGGCAAATGTAAGTACACATTTTTAAATTTAAATCTAAAATATGATTTAATTATATTTTACAAAATAAATAATAAATATGCATTCATACTATAATATGTATAAAATAAATACATATAAATGTATAAAATGTATATAAATATATGATTCATATTTTATTATATGTCTGTATGTTTTAATCATCATTATTCACCCTTAAAAGTCACTTTCTTACAATACACGGTATAAATTTGAATCATAAAATTATTGTTTAGCACACTATCAATAAATTAAATAGAAAAAATTGCTATTATTATTGTATTTTTAGGGTTTAGAAAAACTCCACCTTTAATAGTATCTTTTAATACTAAATATATATTATCTTTTAGCAGTATATATTCTAAAAGAGCACTTTTCATTGATATCTCTATTATGACACGCGTCATAAATAAAATATATAAATTAAGCATCGGATATTCTTTATTTACATAAATTCAGCCTTTGACTATATAATGATAATTGATTTACTAAATATTATGTTATATTTAGTAATAAATGATTGCGCTTTTATCTCATTCATATTCAAAATTTTGTGAATATATTTTTGTGAATATTTTGTGATAATATTAAATATGCATATTCATATTCATATATTAAATAATAAATTTTTTGTTTAATTATGAGTGAAATATTGTACGTGATATGAAACGATTAATTTAAATAAAAATGAATAATATTTGTTATTAAATTTAATTTTTTATAAAATTAAAAAATTCGCATAAAAAATTAATTACACAGATATGTTTTATATTAATTATAATTGCATGTTCCATGAGATAAATATATATTAAAGTATTAAATATGTTGCATTTATTTTAATTATGAGCATATAATAGTATTATATATAATAGTATAATATATAATAGTAATAGACATTGTATCAGCAATATAATCGTTGTGTATGGGAATATATTGGTAAAGCAATCAACAAATAATTAGAGTATATTTTTAATTATGTTTTACATTTTCATTAAACTAAAAATATCATTAGACACGGAACACTATTTTGTGGTTTAATTTTATAAACAATGGCGTGAAATAGGTTTTACTAGTTACTAAAACTAGATACTAGACTCACTACGCTTGGACAATATATATTTAATGCGATGTTTGAACCGCAAACTATGCTATTATAATAGTAAAAAGATAGAGAAAGAGAAAGAGAGAGAATGAGAGTTAAAAGTGATGCACTCCGTAATGCATGTACGACACTCAAACCTATCATTAGGCACTCGCAAAACTGCCATAATCGAGGCATTTGGACCCCCATGGGTGTTCTAAGTATTGGTTTCCGCAGTGGTGCATGATCATGATATATATGTTCACTTAAAATAGATCATAGAGTAATATTGTTATACGATATACACTTAATGTTTAAATGTTAAAATCGCGCTATTACCTTTTCATGTTAATGCTAATGTTAACTTATAACTTTCATAATGCTTTTTTATATAATGGATTTTTTTCATTATGCCTGAGATTTTAATACTCAACTATCTTTAAGCGCATATATTTATATAATTTTCAAATATAGTTACAGCCTATCGCATCACAATCAAATATTCATTCACAATCATTAAGTAATTCAGCATCGGGAGGATTGGGGGGGTCCTTAAGAAACAATGAGGTCAGATCAGTAATGCTCTACGGTGTGCCAATTATTGCTTTAGTCATGGATTCACAGGAAAGACTGTGTTTAGCACAAATATCAAATACACTATTAAAAAGTTTCAGTTATAATGAAATCCATAATAGGTATTTATAGCGCATAAAAACTATTTTATTTACAAATTCATTGTCAACTATCATTGTTAACAGACGTGTGGCATTAGGAATTACCTGTGTGCAGTGTACACCCGTTCAGTTGGAATTGTTACGCAGAGCGGGGGCTATGCCTGTATCATCACGGCGTTGTGGAATGATAACGAAGAGAGAGGCTGAGAGATTATGCAAATCATTTCTGCAGGAAACGGCACCTCCGAAATTACCCGATACTTTCTCTTTCGATGTTTACCATCAGTGTGCGTGGGGATGCAGAGGCAGTTTTACACCATCACGATATAATAGTTCACGGTAAAAGTCCTGAAATATTATTTAAAAGCATTTTTTATCTGATAAATTTTAATAATAATGTTTACTTTTAATTAAATTTTTTTAAAATAAAAGTGCAAAATGTATAAAATGTGTATTTTGTGGGCTATTCTTTTCTCCGAATAAATTCATATTTCATTCACACCGTTTACCCGATTCTAAATACGTTCAGCCCGACGCTGCTAATTTCAATTCATGGCGAAGACATATCAAACTCTATGGTAATCAATCGGATGACATTATGTTTGCGTGGGAGGGTGAGTCACTAATAGTGCACTAGTAGTGCTAATTTTTCCTGTTTACACCTTTCTTAATACTTAACATGTTAGATTCTTATTTAGCATTATTTATCAATAAAAATAATAACGAATTACATATTTTAATAAAAGTATACATTAACTGATGCTAATTAACGATTTTGATTAATATATACCCTTTTACCTCACTTTTTACACTCAATCTTAGTGCATGATGAACATAAGAAGTCTTAAACATTTTCAGTAATTTACACTGTGAAAGAATAGTGTTTCCTTAACTTTTTTATTCTAAGAATTTTCTAAATATGCTCACCCAATGATATAAGACCGAATCTAAAAAATAAGATAAAAGGTAAAATAATAAATACATATAATAAAAGCACACATAATATGCTAAATATTAGTTTATTTATTAATATCACATTTTTATAAATTATCTAAAAAATGATAGATGCAAATAATTGAGTATATTTTAGTAAAAAATGTATTTTTAAATATTTGTACATAAAGATGTAAAAGCGATGTTTAACGGTGGCAGCCGTAAGCGTGCTATGGCCGCGAGTATATGCAGTGTTTCGAGAAATCATGATTCAAATCGGGAATTCGCTAAAAGACAAAAGGTTAATTCATCACCCGAATCGAGTCAATCGATCACACCGAACACTCCGATACCTGACAATGTATCTCCGAAAAGTACTAGCGGAGCATCACCCTATTTCCCATTGATTCCATTGCCTAGTAAATGCTATAATCTGCCACCATCAGCCGTACCATTTAATTCGAACCCATCAATTCAGTCATCGCCTATAAAAGGATTTGCACCGAATAACATGACGGACTTTCGGCAGAGTTTCGCTGAGTTTATGTGGGTCGGTGCGGGCAAAAGCCCGTCATTGCAAATCCCATACAGTTGCTTACTATGGCCACGCCCACCGACCGCTTTGAACGAAGCGAACAGAACAAAGCTATCATTTGCAATGAATGAAACAAATCCATTATTATTGCCTCACGAAAGGGAATATCATTGGAATCAATGTTTGGATTTACGTGAGGATATAATGTCAAAGAATGTGAATGAAAAGGATGATTCTAATAATAACAATGCACACGCGTCTGCATTCAAACCTGTGACTAAAGCCTTTTGTGGCGAAAAAACAGCATCAAATATAAGATCACTCTCAATAGTCCCAAAAGACAATCACAATGCACCGCCACTTTCAGTATCGAGAAACATCACGATAAATAATTCGGCATCACCCGTTTCGAGTGAAGACAATGATCACGATATTGACATCGTTGGAAATGATGAGGATGATGAAGAATCAAATGACATGATATTAGGAAATGAGAATCGGCATATGACCATTGCAAAGAAAGTGAAAAGTCCGTCAGTAATTGATACAGACATTGACCATAAATATGAGGAAAAAGACAATTTTAGACATGATACAGGGATGATGCGACACGAACAGACACATGCGATTGGAGATCACTGTGCAGATAGAACAGAGGTAAAAAATGTATGCATCAGGCATGTAATAATCTAATCTAGTTTATCTAGTTTATATCATAGCATATACTATCAGAAAATGTGTACTCTGTGCATGAAAAAGGCGAATAAACTGATTGAGTCGATTAATCAAAGTAAAAGAGCATACAAAGAACACATGTTTTATTCTTAATAAAGCGACATTATAGTTTAACATTGTTGTTCAATGATAAAGACTATTGCTATTCTATTCTAGTTATAGACTTAGAGGAACTATGAGCAATAGAAATAGAAAGAGTATTTTTTATTTCACTGAAAAATCGAAAACAATGTCATGCACGGGTGAGCCCGTATTTTAAGAGTCGACATAATTTCACATGATTTTGAATGCGGACCCGAAATTTATTTGACATAAAAGTCAACTATGCTCTGCATGGACTATTCATTTATTTCTTCTGAAATATCATTAATTACTTAAGACACCGCTACATTCATTTAGACATTTATTATGCGGCCTATTATTTGAGTATTATGCAGTCAATTTTATTTCATTCTAATACTAGTAGTTTATGGAAAAATAATCTTTTATAGTTAACATTATATATATTTATATAACGTGTATTTAATTCACTTTATATATACACAAATGCACTTCTTTTAAACATGTACTAAATATATTGAGCCCTATTTACAGGTTCTTTTATTTAAACACTCTGATACTATATTCTAGTTGAACTACTGTTTATAACCTAAAATACATTGCCATTGTATAGGCGTTGTAAATCTATTGTAAATTGTATTAGATTATATACGATTAATATTTATTTAAGGTTTGAATGACCGAATCAATAGAGAATTTTTATGCAATTCAATACTAGTGTCTAACAGCAGTACATATTCTATTGAAATGCATAAAATTCTAATACAAATGCTGATGGGAATGTGATAAAAGTGCTTTTTTCTTATGTTAACTGAATTTTATATGATGAAAATAGTATCACATAAAAGTGATGGAAACAGCATCATTTTCATCTCATATTATGGAGCATTTCACAGGGGAATCCCTTTCATTGTGATACTCTCAGATTAAAGCGTTTCTTCGATGTGATGTGAGAGTTTTTCTCTTTTTTATGAATTACTCACTGATGATGTCATATGTTAACTTTTATGTGCCGAAAATCACACTCTTTATTGTTCATGTGTTTTCCATTAATAGTGTTTTGATATTAACTTTTTTAATAAAAAGTAATAAAAAGTAATAAAAAATATTCGTCTTTACTTTTCATTACTTAACTTAAACTGCGCTATGCTCTTAGTAATACTCATTATTATTAACTTTATTCTTATTTAATAGCATTACAATATTAATATTTTATTTTAGATTTTATTTTTATATGTATTTCTTTTTTAATATAATATTTATATATTTTTATATAAATATTTAAATTTCAATTTCAATTATAATTGAATAATTTGAGTTAAATAATATATTATATTCATATATAATATATATTCATATATTACTTTTATATATTTTCATTATTATATAAAATATAAATAGAGTTATATTTATTTAC
>JAQIXB010001588.1:0-10194 GCA_034697405.1 Mesoplophora pulchra
ATTAAATATATATATTATAAATGATTAATATAAGCATTTAAAATAATCATTTAATTTAATTTTAGCACGTGTTTAGTGTAATTTATTAAAATAAAAGTGCATTAAGAAATTGCAAATTAATTATTTTTATAATAATTAATTATATAATTAATTAAATTTATAGTAAAAAATAATTATAAATATTCATATAATTTTTAAAAATTATATGCACTTTCATTTGTAAAATGACAACTTAACTTCTGTTTAGTTAATAAATTTGATTCAAAAATGTAATATTATTAAATAGATTATTATTAAGTATTATTTATAATATCGTTAATTTCAGCCATTGATGGTGCACATTTATTTTAAAAGTAATTTTATTATATATAAATTTATATTTTTTATAAAATATCCGCAGAGAATAGTCAATAAATTAGAAGAAAATCGGACTGTCAATGAATGAACATGTGGAGGATGCTCTAACATAGTCTATGCCTAAAAATTTATAAATATATAATTTATAATGAATAATATATTATAAATGAGTAAAATACATATATAGTGAATTACAACATTTATAGTATATATTAGTGCATTACACTATATACTAAATTTATATTATCGTATGTTTTTTAAAAGATGACTCATTTGAGTTCACACGCATTTAAAAAGTCGCATATAAAAACATAGTGTATACTAAAATATGCATGCATACTACAGGTGAACCTCTCTAAGACCGAATCGATTAGTGACGGAGTATCTTTTTGTCTTAGAGAGATTCCGGCTTAGGGAGGTTCTAATGTATATGTATAGTATAATGGTATATACATGTACATGATAAACTAAATTGTAATATAAAAAATTTTATGAATAATTTTTTAAATTTAAGATTTAATAAATAAAAAGTAAAATCATTGTAAATTATAGTGACAGGTTTTTTGATAATTCATTTTTAAAAAAAATTAATCATTAAAAAAATTATATATAAAAAATTTAAAGTATCATTTTAATTAAATGCATTTTTAAAATTTTAAATAAAAATATTTTCAGATTATTATACACATAAACATTAAAGAATTATATACATGAATAAATATTTATTTCACCGTAATATTTATATAAATAAAAATTGAAATATTTGTCGCAAACAATTGTCAAATACTTTTTCAAAAAATGTAATTTTTAAAAATTATTTTGACATAATGATTCATGATTTCGTGACCATAATAATAATGATGATTCACGATAAAATGCGAGAAAATTGAACATATCAAAGGAATAGTAATCATTCTTAAATATTATTATTATATACACTAAAACCTCTATTAAACGCAAAGTGTTCAGGATTTTCCCATTTTTAAAGAAATTTCGGTTTTAAGAGTCCTATTATTATCTATGGTAAAAAAATTTAATTTTTATTATAATGCTTATTTTATCATAAAATATCAATATTCATGCTCTTTTTATAGTTTCAATTAATTATTTAATAAAATTATTAAATTTTAATAATTTTAATAAAATATGAATAAAAAAATTTATTAAAAAATTTTCACACATTTTGTAATAAATTTTATTTAATTTAATTAAAATAATAATTAAATAAACATTTTATAAACTAAAATTTAAATAATTTTAAATATTTGAGTGAAAAGATAAATATTTTTGATATAAATTAACATAATTTATGTCTATGTATGAATATGTCATTCCTAAAATTTCAATTTTTTAAAATGTTTAGAAATATTTTTAAAAATTAATTTTAGTAAAAAAAAATACTACGGTCAGTTAGACGGTAATATAGGGGTTAAATACTACTAATACTAGAAATGTTAACTATATCTAAGTAACTATTAATGAATACTTTTAAAGTAATAGTAAAGATGAGAAAATTGGTGCTTCGGGCACCAATAATCTCATTTTGATCTTCCTTTTGAGTTAATATATACATATATGAATTTATATTATATATTTTATATTAATATATTATATAATATACTAGGATATAAACTAATATAATATAATATGCACTATGGCGTCGTGCTTCGAGACAAATATTTTACTAATTTTACTATAATTTAGTATTAATATAAAAATTTCTAATGAATTAAGTGTATGTATATATGATTGGAAAATGATGCGGAAAAAGAATTGAGCATTCATTTTAATGAAATATTTATATGTAAATGAATATGTAAATGAATATTTAATTTTTATTTTCCTTTTTTATTCACCCATAAAATTATACATTATAAATTATGAGAATGCCCATTTTAGTATCATTTATTTAAATTCAGTAAATATTTTTATGTTAATTATTAACAGCATTTAACACATAATGATTGTCATTTTTGAATAAATTAACTTTTTATTCACATTTTAATAATAAAATCATATAAAAGACGCTCAACAGACATAGGGTTTTAGGGATTTTGTCATAAAACCAGATACTAGTATTATAAATATGTATAAAACACATGCTAGTTACTAGTACTTTTCTTATATATAAATCATATGTCATTGGCCCCGAATGCATTACATTAATTAGAACATAGTGAAGAACATAACTTAGCTGCTAGTCAATTTTATATAAAGCTATAATTATTGCTCATGATCATTGTAAATTTTGCTTTAACTGTAGAAATCATATTGAATAGTATATTGAGTTAGTATTTATTAGTAATTTTTTATTCCGATTCATGCTTTAAGGTGCTAATGAAAAGGTAAAGGAAAAGAGAAGCGTCAAAAGGTGTATACTGTAAAATCGTTTAACATTCAATACACGTATGAATACATATACACAATACACGCTCATTAGTTACGTACTATACTCAGGTACTATGTTAAGATACCTAAAAACATAAGCATATATGCACAGCAAATATTTTGTGAACACATATAATATGTATATATTAAAATAAAAATAAATATATACACATAATATACATATGTTAATATATTAATATAAAGATATTTAACAAAAGGTACAAAAAAAACTTTCACTCATATAGTAGACGCTGTCATTAACCTTAAGTTACGTTAAAAAAGAACTGTTTTCAGTATGTTACAGACACAGGAATTTATCGTTCAAAAACCCCTTAAAGCGTGTGGCATTTGCAATTCTTTAAAAAAACTAAATAATAATACTATACTAATACTTAAAGAAAAGTTTTAAAAAAAGATACTAAACTTTTCCGAAACATTCTTAAACTGCAAAAAGTATAATAATAAAAAAAATCATCATTAGTAATAGTCTAAGCACAGTATAGAAAGAATTTCAAATGCTTTTGCTTTAAGCATATGTATGCACTTTTATATTCATTTTATATTTAATGTAAAGCATTATATATGTATGTACATTTTACGATTATACCATAGTGAGTATTAAAATTTACTTTTTGTGTAATAAATTAAAATATCGACAAAGATCAGTAAACACTTAAACCTCTGTATGCCGGAAAGTGTCGGGAGCAGCATATTCTTCCCTTTTAAGGGATGAGATGTTAACTATGGTTACTAATTTTTAATATGATTATTTTATCATAATATATCCATTTTTAGTCTCTTTTTATCACTTAAATTAATTTTCATTATTTTTATGCACATTTTTAATAACATTTTTAGTTAATTTAATTAAAATGTTAAATAAATATTTTATAAACAAAAATTTAAATTATTTTAAAAATTTTAGTAAAATATTAATATTTCAGTCAAATATTTAAAAAGATTTATGTTATGAAAGTTTAAGTAATTATATACTTAAACTTTCATAACGTAAATATCTTTTTAAATATTTGACTGAAATATTAATATTTTACTATAATATGTATTAACGGAAATTTGTTGGTCTTTTAGAGGTTTCCGTTTTGTAGAGGTTGAGGTGTAATTGCATTTCATTATGTTATTACATAGGATAAGGCAATAGGCATTTTTAACTCATTATTATTTAACCTGACTTTAGTGACACTTATTTATTTGAATCGTGAGACATTTATTTTAAAAAATAAAATGCTAATGAATAATAAAATTTAATAATAATGTTTTTTAAATGTTTTAAATCATCGCCAATGCCCTCTTTAATATTTACTTTCTTTAAATGTATACTAAACTTAAGGTGAGTCCATACACACGTGTTACGTTCATATCAATAACTTTTTTGAGCCTCTATTTTAAGTGCGTATTTAAGTCATGATTTTAGTATGAATGCCTTTTCCCATTACTTTTTATGAGGTTATTTTGTGTAACAATGTGTATATGCTATTAAATGTTCAAATATACTAGTAATATAAGAGATAGTATAAGTTACAATTGAAATTCCATTTTCTTATTGAGACAATAACAATTCAATCGGAATAAAAAATAAGACATACTTTCGTTTATTATTTTATTGTTATCCATCATCATCAGTGGTTAGTTACTAGCATTAGTTAGTAAGTAGCAGGGCTAGTGTAACTACTAGTGTACCTTTAAGCATTGTCTAATCAAAAAATCTTATTTTATTTAATATTAAATAATATACATATAAATTTTAAAAAATTTAATTTAAAAAATAAATGTAAAAAACGATAAATAAGATATATACGAAAATAAATAGTTATAAATTATATTATATATTATATAATAATAAAATATAAATTATATCTTAAAAATGCATATTTTACTTTTTAACACTTAAATTATTGTATAGAAACAGATGAATGAATATTTAATGACCATTAAATAGTTAATAAACTCGTGATGAACTGAAATGACCGAATTTCAATTTTTCCGTATAATTTTTATTATATATTATTAATAAATATATATAATAAAATAATATATATATATTCATTCACTATTATATTCATTATGCACCCCCATTTTACCATTGTTCTTTTATTCGTTTCATTTTTTTCATTATTCACGAAAATTACCTTTTGATTTTTGTGGGTTCATTTACAATTTACATTTTTATGTATTAAAAAATATTCATTTATAATATAATAATAAAATAAAATAAAATAATAAATTTATATTCAAAAATAACTCAGAAATAATTATAATATTATTATATCCTATGATAAGAAGTGTGATCTATAAATATATGTGTCCCCAATTTTCTCATTCATTACCTTTTATTTTATTCTTAAAATTTTTCAGCATTTTATTATTATTAAGAGAAAGACATACATAAATTTAATATTTTTATTTTATTATCATTTTATTTAATTCATAAAATAAAATAAAATAAAAATATCATTTTTGATTATGACATTATGTTTTGATGTTATTTTTATGTACATATATGTGCCCATGAATGTGCAACAATTCGCTACAACAATACGCTGAAACAATTTAAATCTTTAAAAAGGATTACATTAACTAAAACATTTGAAGCATTAAATAGAATTTTGTAATAAATTTTTTGTCATGTTAATGTTAACATCAATTTTATAAATGCACATTTTTTATTATATTTATATATTTATTCCTTTTTTAGGATATACCGTTTTATCTGATTTTTTAAGGTTCAGTCTTATATCGAGAGGTGAACACATTTCATTGCATG
This sequence comes from Mesoplophora pulchra, assembly GCA_034697405.1. Classification (NCBI taxonomy): domain Eukaryota; kingdom Metazoa; phylum Arthropoda; class Arachnida; order Sarcoptiformes; family Mesoplophoridae; genus Mesoplophora; species Mesoplophora pulchra. The sequence continues at coordinate 5,528 of JAQIXB010001588.1, forward strand.
TCAACTATAGTGCAATTTTTATTCTCTTTTATAGTGCTTCAATAATAATTAAATGTTTAATAATTTAAAATATCTTTAAATATAATAATATAATTAATATTAAAACAATAAATATAATACCGTTTTATTATATGATTCACTGATTTTATTCAAAAGTCCTTTTTAAGTGTTCAGACATCACGGGATTAACACATTTATTTGTTTCTCTCAAAATAATAACATGAAAATTTCGCGATATCAGAACGGTCTAAAATGTGAGGTAAAACTGTAAAAGTACATCTGTATTAATATACACTAAAACCTCTACAATCTGGAAACATCCTTAAAAAATATTTCATCTCTCGAATTACTCCTATGGATATTCACATTAATGAACCTCTAAAAAACGGAAACGGACATGTTTTAGTATTTATGTCCAAAATAATTATTTAATATTTTCATTAAATTAACTAAACATTTTTAACATATACATGTATATACATGATTTAAATTTTTTTTATATAATAAATAAACATAAAAATATTCAATTATTAATTTATTTTCTGTGCATGTTTTACTTAAATTATATTAATTTAGTCATTTTATAATTTATATAAAATTAAATTTTAATTAATTGTAAAATTAATTAATAGTATTAAATTTAAACACATCATTAATAATGATATGAGAAAACATTCATTTTTAAAAATATATTTTAAGTAAAATATAATAAAAGAAAATGAATAAAAAAAATATTTTTACGATTATTTCTTAATTAATACATGATAAAATTACAATTTTTATTTATTTAAAAATTAATTAAAATTAAATTATGAAATTGCGTAATCTCCTTTAAGCATGTACCTCTTTTAACGGGCCTGTTGCTAGTGTCCGCTTAAGAGAGGTTCTACAGTATGTATATATACACACACTCTTATTGGTGATTTATAAGAAACTCTTAGAATTTATATACACATGTACTATAGCTATTCTTTTAGTTTGTTTAAGTATTGCTCTAATTTTGTAAATATAAATATTGTAATTTATTATTTTTATCATGATAACAAAATTGACACATTAAATAGTTTGAAATACTAACACATTGTATTTTTACATTGTTTTTAGCACATACACGAAAAATGCATAATAAAATTATAGCATTTAAATATATAATATTTTATTATTTATAAATTATTATTATTATTAAATTAATTTTTTAAAATATTTTTATAAATTGTAACGTAAATGACTAACAATTTTTAGTGATAATAATTAAATATAATAAAATAAAAGCTAAAAATACTAATAAAATAATGGTAATGATAGAAACGCATGAGTTATAAGGGTAACAAATTTGTTGATAAATGTATATAAAAGGTAACTATAATTGTCAACTATAATTTGACATTAGTACTTTAAAAGTGTAATTTTAAATTTATAATTCTATTTCTTTCTCATCATTTCGGCATATAATTTTATGCATCACATACACTTTTAAAAAGATATATAAAAAACAAAAGTTAACTAAAGTTAGTATTACATTAACATTCTTCAGTGTATGTGTGTGAATGCATACTCAGTTTTGGTGCACATAATCATAGAGGAATAATGATAAAGAAATATATAATTTCAAATATATATACACATTATATTATATATTATCAATATACTAAAGCATAATAAAGTATATATATTTTACCATATTTAACGCATATTCTTTTTACATAGAATTTTATATACGAAAACGTGTTTTGAGTAAAATCACAAGTGATTGATATGTATATATAGTGCATGCTATATTTAGTATATATTACTATTATGTATATGATATATGGATATAAACATATACATATATATACATGTGCGGTAAATTACGATAAAAAAGTATTTTCAATAATCATTTTCATTCTTTATCCGTCATCCATTATCACAAAATGATAATATATTCAAAAATAAAAAATATTTTAGTGATAAATATTTTTGCATAATCATATTCTATATATAAATATAATATGCATATATATTGGATGTACACATACATGCACTAACAATATACAGAATAAAAAATTAAAAGTGAATATGAATGTAATGTGTTCACAAAGATCATTGACCCTTTAAAATGACTGTATCTAAATGGACATTGAATATTATGTTTTGATTATGATTTTTTTTTGATGATATCATCATATGCAATGAATATATATATTTAACACACTGAAGTGAAAGCATATATGTGAAAGCATTTGAAAGTATGCGAATTTCAAATTCATACTAAATATATATGTATATATTTAGTATATACGACAGTACACGACAGTTATATAACAGGTACAGGTTCGGGTTTAGATTTTTAATGTTTTTTTAAAATTCATTTCATACTTTTGGTAATCGCATAGTTAAGGTTAAGGTTATAGTGAGGGTCAGCATTTCATTTCATTTTATTTTCGTGCATTATCCATTTTCTCTTTACACACTATGTTATGGTATATATATGTATGTGTAATATATATTTGAGCATTATTTTCATAGTTTCGCGAGAAATTTTTTATATATACATGTATAATATATATTATCCTTATATAAATGTACATTATATACTAGTATATTATGTTATATACTAGTGTATGTGTGTAAATATTAAGTAAAGTAAAATAAAATAAAATTTAGTGTTCACCAAAAGGTGGATATTTCGAGATACTCCTTAAATCAGAATTTTGAACCCGTCACATAACTTTAGGATTATATTTTCTTTTTATGCGGAAAAAGTTTTTTATATTTATATTTTTATAGTATATATATAAATAGTATATATATACATATATGCATATATGTTTGTCTGTGTATATATATATTAATATTATATACTTATATAGTACGTGAATATAAATAATAAAGTAATAAAAGTAATGGCCTCTCTTTTCATTTAAATATTTATTTTATCAGATTTTTAATGATTTTTATAATTATTTATTTTTTTGTTAATTTTTACTTTTCAATGTATACATATTTTTCATTCATATTAAATTTTCATTTTTTATTTATTTTTTTGTAATAAAATAGTAATAATGATAATGATAAATAAATAATAGAAATGATCGAATAAAAGCGAATAAAAGTAAATAAAAGATGAAAGGTAAGAAAAGGTGAGGCAAAGAACTAGCATAGTGAGGCATAGTGAATCAGTCAGTATTAAAATAGTGAACATACCCGGGTAATTTTCAGGAATAAGTAGAGCGGGGCCCACCCTTTTATGGTCCCCATGACCGTCGGGATCTAAAGTGTATGCTATGACCTGACGACATGGATACGCTTTGTAAAGAAGAAACGGCTGATCCAAGTCAAGCATTTGAACATTGTGCGTATTGTTGTTATGGGCATTGTGCGTATTGTTGTCGGTCATTGGCGTAGTCTCATCATTGTTCAATTTATGGAGATGCGCATCGTGGATCCTCACTAATTGTGGCAAATGATATTTCGCCACAAATTCTCGCGGCGTTAATGTTTCTTCCATTTAATGACAATAATGATATAAAATGCTATTACTTTTACTATTCTCAGCGTACTTTTAGTATGAATTAGAATAAGTGCTTAGTATAAATGTGACTTATTTTTTATTAAAAGGAAATTTCACACGATTTAAAAAAAGTTACTTTTTTCCAAAGAAATTACTTTATTTATGATAATTATGATGATGATGAATAAATATAAAAAACACCATAACAATGACGGTGATGATGTTGATGATGATGTAATTTTATTTTTTATTTAAAAAAATCATTTTCACTTTTTATAGTTAAACATAACATTACTTTTGACATACGATTATATTCAATATAATTATTATCACCATTATATGTTCAGTAACAATACGATATAACCATATATAAACAGTATATTTATATTATATGTAAATATCCATTTATTTGAAAGTAATTAAAGTTTCTAATGTTAGCCTATGACAGGCAATTGACATTGAAATATACACTTAAATCACTAATAAAATTATAAACATCGATTTCACATTCACTATTTAATGAATAGTGTACTAATGCATGTACTAGCAGTACATGTACATATATTTATATTAGTACTTTACCCTATTTATAAAATTAAACATTAATAATAACTGAAATAAGTGAAGGAAAGTTTCATTAGTAATACAATGGCATTGAAAATTCTTGAAATAAACTTTTTCTCTGAGGATACTACGAATACTATGCTACATGTACTAGTATTATACTATTCTACACAAAACGTGGTACTATTTGCAATCTCAAGATTAATACTGAGATCATTTGAAGAACCTGCACACGTTTAGACTTAAAACATTTAAAAGGACATAAAAGACGCAGGCGCAACTACAAAGACTAGTACAGTACTAGTCTTACTGCTATGTATACTAGTGACTAATGTAGCATATATGAATGTATATCTTCCTATATAATGAGCGATCAACTACCAATGGAAACTAAGAGTGGGAATAGAAATTAGTATTAGAATATGATTAAAATAAAAATATCATTGGAAATTGTAATTAAAATTAAATTTTAATTTTAATTTTAAATATATATTAATATTATAATTATTTTTATAAAAAAATAATTAAATTTAAAATGCTCATTTTATAATCTTTATAGAGAAAGATATTAATTTTGTTAATTTAAAATTTTAATATTACTTTTTTTTAT
>JAQIXB010001589.1:0-10188 GCA_034697405.1 Mesoplophora pulchra
ATATTTTAAATAACATTTATTCAAATAATTTTTATAAATTTTAGGTATGGCAAAATATTATAAAAATAAACATATTTAAGTTATTTTTTAGAAACGGTTTTATAATGTGAGGTTCAATTATAGTCTTATATTTTAATGTTTATTTTATTTTTAAACATATTTAAGAATATGAATTTTCCTCCTGATATAAGATCGAAACTATAAAATTATATAAAAATGTTTACATTTAATTTATATTTATAATATAATTAAATTTTTAATGTGAATAAATATAAAAATTTATATTTATAATATTATTAAATATTTAATATTTATTACTGTTTTACTTCGCATTTTATATTCAATCTTATAGCGTGAGGTAAACTTATTTTAAGTCATAATTAATAATTATTCAAAAGGAGAGTGATCATATAATTTTTTATATAAAATTATTAAGGCTTAACTCGTAATATAAGAATACAATTAAAATTGAGGTAAAACTGTATTTATATATTTAGTACATACATACATGTATGTATATTATATATATATATTATTTAATATTTTATTTATTATTAATTAATTTATTATATTATCTTATCGCAGAACAGAATTTTTTATTCTCAGAAATAATGACTCAAAATATTAATGTAAAAAATTTGATAAATAAATTCAATAAAAGTTTAAATAATAATAAAGAAGAAAACGATGATAATACAGTTAAACCTGAAAATGAAAATTATTTTTATAATAATTTTCATGATGAAAATAAAAATTATAAAATTAAATTTAAAAATGTTAATTATGATAATGATAATGATGATGAAATTAAATCTAATATTTCATTTGAAAATATAAATAATGAAATTTTAGAAAATACAGAAAAACCTGAAAAATCAGTGCATCATGAAAATGAAAGTGAAATAAATTTACCATTATATCAGGAGGTAATTAAAGTTAAAGTTAAGCATAATTTTAAAGAAAAAGAATATAAAATAGAATCTGAGTCTATTGAAATTAAAGACAATAAAATTGCGCATAAAAGAGAGTCAATGTCTAAACCTAAAATTGTGCCTAAACCTAAATCAATACTTAAACCTTCGTTTATGCCTAAACCTAAAACTAAGCCTAAACCTATGTCTGAACATAAAATGCCGTATTTACCTAAATGTACAGTGAAACCTGAATTTATTAATAATACAGATGAAAATAATGTGGAAAACATTACTGAAAATTTTATGCATAAAAATAATGATAAAAGTTATAAATATAATAATGTAATAAAAGAATTTATTACGAAAAAAATTGAATATCAGCATATTGAACATGAATATCATTATAATGAATATGAATATCAACATAATAAAGTTGAATATCAGCATAATGAAGATGAATATCAACATAATGAACATGAATATCAGCATAATGAAGATGAATATCAACATAATGAAGATGAATATCAGCATAATGAAAATAAATTTCATTTTAATGATAATGAAAGTAAAGAAAATGATGAATCAATTGATGATTATATTAATTCAATGGAATGGTTTTTTGGGAATATCACTAATGATGAAACAAAAAATATTTTAATATCAAAAAATGTAAATATTAATTTTTTTAAAAGTTTTTATATAAAATTAATTCATTTATAAAATATATACATAAATAATTATATTTATGGATATAATTGAATAAAATTTTATTATTTACCGTAAAACTTCTAATAAACACCTGATACACGCAGTGTATCAATATTAAGCAAAGGAACGAAAGTTTAGTCACTGCTGATAACAGCAATAGCATAGAGATCAATTATGACAGTGGATACATTGTGTGTATCATTACAATATAAATATTCCTTCAGAATAACTCTATGTCAGTGTTGTTTCCACGCTCGACTTAGGCTCTAACATTTTAGTTTTATATTAGTAATATAATATTACGAAATAATTTAATTTAAGGAATAACTTTTAATAATAAAGATTTATTTTAATATAAGTATATGTTTTATTCATTAACGCTGTACGCATATAAAAAATATAAGAGGGTCCGTTCTATAATAAGTTATACACCAAAGTCCGCGCTTAATAAAGGACCTTTAAACGTGAAACTACCGGTAGCAGGCCCCACACCATACTTTTAATAGTTTAGTTTTTATAAAAAAAATTCTATATCTATGTTATCCTTTAAAAAACAAAAATTTTCATGAAAATTTATTAATAACCAATTTGTTAATACAGTATATACAGTTAATACAGTGTATACCGTGCATTTTATTATAAGATATACTGTGTGCAGTGTATAGCTGCAGCGTATGTATATATTGAATATTAAATGTGTTAACATAAAAAGGCGTCCCTTCGAAAGGTCACTGACGTCATATATAAAGATTTACGCCGTAAATCATTTAAAAAAGACACATTTAACCCAATCACGTTTTGGTTACATTTGACCTAATCAATGAACGCGTAGACCTAACCTAACCAAACCTAACTTAACAGAGTAATATGTGCACCGATATAATGACCGTATCCGGTCAATTCGGACATACAAAAATTAACAGTTTTGCGGCGCATATCTCTATGTGTGACGTCAGTGACTTCTTAAGGGGCGCATCCAACCATATATTAAGTATACTCATGCAGCTACGCGCTGCACACATTTACCTGATAATGAAATGCATTGTACAGTACATTCACACTTAATAAAGACTCTGTGCACGTGTATTCACACAGTAGCTTCACTGAATAACATATGCTTACGCATAGAATCGCACATTCGCGTGCACAGAGTCTACATTAATGGTGAATGAACTGTACTACATCCTTATATCTTTAGGAAAAAATACGTTTTTTAGTGCGGAAAAGTTCGGATCACAATGGACATATTCTTTGTTTATTTTATAATAATAAAATAATTAAATATGGAATTTTTTATGAAAATAAAAAATTTACCATCGATCGTAAACAATGGTTCAACACAATTATCGACTTAATTAAAGTATGAATATATTTTTATAATTTATTGTTTATATTTTAATTATTTGTTAAATTATAAAAAATATGCCCGATTACCATAATCCTGATATATATAATTTTTATAATAAATTTAAATTAAAGTAATTCATATTTAGGCATTTAAAGAATTTTTATACATTTGCGGCTGAAAATGTTAGGCCCTAAAACGAGATAATGATTTTGTGTAAACTAAAAATATATCTAAATATACCATGTCTTTACATTTGTTGAGACTGTATGCATGCGCTTATGCGACATGTTATGCTTATGCGATTGGGCATGTAAATATGTTATGATTGCGCATAGAGTCACACATGCGCCTGCATACAGTCCGAGTCAACTGTATAAGTCTCATATGTCAAAATTCTCAGAATGACGATCTCTTTTAAAATTTTAAGTGATTTTTGAATTAAGATAGAGGTGTGTGCGGTATAACCTAAAAACTAATTTTTAATTTAATTGTTCCTTATACTAAATATGCATATACAGGTGTAAGTGTGATGGAGTAAAATGCGAAAAATAATCTTTAAAATTACATATTATTTTTGGCCTAATCAATGCCCGCATCTTAAATAAATTTACACTATAAATAAATTTAAAATTTTTAATTTATATTAAAGTAATATTTAAATTATATAAATATAATTATATTTAATTTGAATTTTTAGAGATATATTAAAGATGAGGGTTTTTACATGAATTTGAAAAAATTAAATAATAATGAAAATAAAAAAATTAATTCCGAAATAATTGAAAATACTGAAAAATTAAATATTAAAATATTAAAAAATACTAAAATTTTAAATTCAAATGATGATTATAAAAAAATTGAACATTTAAATCGATACAAAAGTCAATTATCATTAAATATTGATTATGAAAATGATAATGAAAATGATAAAAAAAATATTTATAAAAAATTAAATAATAATAATAATGAAAAAAAATTTAAAACAAAAAATATTAAACGATATAATTCAATGTATTCATTATTCGATAATAAAATTCGCCCTTTAATTTCACGATCATCATCACGTGATAATAAAAAAGTAAAATCAAATGTCAAAGTTCAAAGCACGATATTGAATAAGAAATTATCAGAATCAATGCTTTCATTAAATGAACATAATGACAAAAATTTAGATCAAAGGTCACGTAAAAGTATTGCAATAAATGAATGTAATGATGATGATTATAATATATTTAATGATGATTTTGATGATGAAACCGATGATGATAATGAAGAAGATAATCATGATCGTGATTATCATGATGAACATAATGATGGGGAAAAAATTGTGGAAAATTTTTCAAAACTTTTAATATCATCCCCAATATCAAACAATATAATGGACAATAAAATGAATGAATATTATGATACTTTTAATGGTGATGATAATACTGATGATACTGATGCATGTTCATGTGAACCTAAAAACATAAAAATTGAAACAAAATCATCATCGAATGATACAACAATACAATTATGGTGTAATTTGGATATTGTTAAAAATGAAAGAATATTTAAAGAATTAAATAATAATCAAAAAATGATGTACGAAACAATGTACGAAATTATAACATCCGAAGAAATTTATATTAATAATTTATATTTTTTAATTACAAATATTATGTATGCTCCAAAATTATTGCCAAATTATGGTATCATTTCAGAAGATGATTATCAAAATTTATTTCTAAATATAACTGAAATTTATAATGTTAATTTACAATTATATAATGAATTAAAAGAAAAATTTGATAATGATATATTTATGGATAATTTGAACGTACCATTAAAGGAGTATGCCCAAAATCGTTTTGATCAATATATATATTATTGCAAATATCAAAGTCATTCACAAAAATTTCTGATATTATTAAAAGAATCGAATAAAAAATTTTCAAATGAACTAATAAATTTGGAATTAAATAGCAATGGTCACTTAAGGACATTGGACTCACTTTTATTATTACCAATGCAGGTATGTGTGGAAAATATTCTTTTTATTATACATTACTGTTTAATATAAATTGATTTATGATCATTTGTGAAACACGTGCAAAAATGTTATTGTAACAAAACTATATTTTAACTATTAATATGCTCATTATGAATTTATTAATGCAATTATTTCATATGACTCTACTTCTTAGTGTAACATTGTCATTATTTCTATTTTTATTTTAATATATTTTAATAAAACTAAAATTAATGCGTATCTTTATGTATATGTTAATAATAAACATATCCGCATTGGTTCTGGTTTTAAAACTCAAGTACTGTATAAATACATATTATTTTTAAGTTAATTTTCATACTAAACACATTGCATATGTTTTTTAGCGCATTACAAAATATCATCTATTAATAGATACGGTATTAAAATATTTTAAAGAAATTTATAAATATGAAATGGAAAAAAATTTAGAAATATTAAAAAAATATTCCCTATGGTATGATACATCAGTATTATTTAAAAATTTAGCAAAAAAATGCAATAAAAATGCTAAATATTTGCAACAAATTGAAGAGGTGTCCGAACGTATAGCCTCAGGAAATGACAACTTTTATTTCAACGGTCAGCATTTTCAAAAAATACATAAAATCAATTTATTCGGGTATTATATCTTATTACAGTAAAACCTCTATAATGCGAATATCTCAGCATTTAAAAACTTATTTTTAACTGACAAAGTTTCCGCATTGTAAAGGATTTATATTTTTATAATTATTATATATTATTTTAATTAATTTATTATTATTATTAAAATATTTATTATTTTTAATTTCTTTTTTAGAAAAGAATTTTCTTTCGCATATAAATGATATTAAATTTAATTAATTGATGTATCTGTGTGTAGGGTAATTATTAAAAGTGAATTCAATAATGTTAATTTAATAATGTTTATATATGCTCTTTTGACACTCTGCCCTTAAAACACTCTAAAATCCATGTTTATGATTTCAAATTTTTGTTTCGTTTTTTATTTCATAAAAGGTTTAACTGTATAATTATTTATTTTTTATACCGGTCATTTAACATGATTATAGTTTATGTCTCAAAATATAAGACTGATTTGTTAATATCTCACGCAATAAAATAATAAATAAATGCCTTAAACTATAAGCGCTATAAAAGTAAAAAATCATTATTTTATAATACTTTAATATATAATTTATTTGTAAAATAAAAATATTAATTTTAACATAAAATTTTTATAAAATTATTAAATTTTAACAATAAAAATGCATAAATATTAAAAAAATATTTATTTTTTAATTAATAATTATTTATAATTTTTATTAAAATAAAAATATTGCATCATATCCGTGCCTAAAATTTGATTAATGACCGCTTCAATGTGATGGTCATTTTTAATGGACATTTTTAATGTTTCGCGATTCCATATTAAAATCTTACATCTTTCTAATGCTAAAATACTAATTTTATAATATTTAATATCATTTTTATTAATATTTTCATCATTTTTATCAAAATTATTATTAATAATAAACCATTCACATGAATCAATAAAATTAATTGAATTTAAAATGAATAATTCTTTATTATTATGTTTAACTAAAACGCGACCTTTAATTAAAAGGCCAATAGTGTCTGATGGTGTCTCATTCTCAATGCAATAGTATTGTCCGCATTCAAATCTTTGTGCACACATTTTATTATAAAAATTTTCGTTAAATGAATCACGTGATACGTTTGAATTTTTAAAAAATTTCTCATAAATGTTAATGCCATCATTATCGTGTATTTTTGACGATGATTTTGGAAAATATGAATAAATTAAACTCAAAAATTTATAAATATTTAGACATAAAAATAAAAAATTCCATAAAAATGTATCGGCTGAACATAGTATAAAATAGCCCCAAAGACTAAAGAAAAGGGACACTAAAATTGAGCATACACTATTGTATATTAAACCATATTTACAGCGTATATCAATATATGATAATAATATAAAACCATTGGCAAAATGAAAGAACACGTGATTTACCTGCAAATTTTGTTACTTATATTACTGTTAATCACACGTTTCGTAGAGACAGTTTTGTTTAACACATATTCAACTGAATGCTGTCACTACGACATGTGTGATTAACTGTAATTAAACTATAAAATAACACTTTAAATATATATATCATTATACCACACTTTTTAGCTTATATCATGAGCTAAAGAAGTATTATACCATAGGGCATAAGAGTATACTTTATTTATTTCTCTTTTATATAATTTTTAGTAAATCTTAAATTGTGCTTATCTCTAATAATAAAATCAATACTAAAATGTGAGGATAAAGGGTATTTTAATTTAAGTCCATGTTTATAGTGAACATATATTAGTAATATTAATTTATAGTATATATTAATATTACATAAAACATTAGTAATTAATTTACATTTTGTTTTTAGTATAAAATTAAATTTTAACGGAAAAATATTATTAAAATTTAATGTCGATATATATTGCAACAATGTATTGATCATTCGCATACTAAAGTGTACCAAAATTTATTTCTAAATTAAAGTAAACACTCTGTATAATGATTGATAATGATGTCACGTGATTTACCTGTGTCCATACACGACAATATATTGCCCAATCACTGTCATCCACGAATGGTTCATTCGTAATTAATGATGTTCTAACATTTGTCACTGACGTATTTATTGACATTTTTAATTATTTTATTACGAATTATTTTTATTAATAATATTTTTAAAATTTAATTATGATTATTTAATTATTATTATATTTATTTAATGTCATTAATTTTTAGTTAATATTAATATGTACGTAAATAAAATTCAGTTAAAATTTTATATTATATTTAAATTTAAATATAATGTAAGCATTATGCGTGAATTATATAATTATTAATTTTATTATATTATTAATAAATATATATCATATTTATAAATATTTATCTATACATATATTATATTTTAAAGATTTTATATGTATTGTCTGTACACGGTATATTAGTATTATTATTACCGGATTCAGACAAAGTTAAGCCCCGGGCTTTTATTTGGCATAAAACCATTTTTGGAGTAAAATTTATGGACCAATTAGAAGCCGGGGCTTATATTTGGCAGAAATTTTAAGTTAAATATTTATCGTATATGTGACGATATTCTAACTAAGAATATACATTTTTAAATATATATTTTCATTAAAAAAATAATTTTAATCATATATTTTATTATCATATTTTTATGATTCAATTTCTAAATTTTGTATTTTCAATTATTTCTATTAAATCATCATCTGATTAGTAATTATTTGATTTAATTAATTAAATTAAATATTAATAATGATAATTTATTTGTATGATTTTCTTTTATTAACCTTTTCATTCATTAATAAAAATATTAAAAATTAAAAAAATTTTAAATTTTATTAAATACACTGTGTACAGTGTATAACGTTATTACCTGACGAAATTTTAAAATATAATTTAAAATTTTTTTTTATTAAATATTATAGATTAATGTCTATATTTTTAATTTATAACAAAATAATTAAAATAAATTTATTAATTAATGCCAAAAAATTAAATTGAAAGTCAAATATGTGTTTTTTAAGGGCATGTCAGGTAATAACGTTATACACTGTAATGCTATATTGTCCCATGTATGCGCAGAATAATGCTCATATGTGCATATGTTACATATGAGCATTATTATAAGGAATAAAACAAAATAATTAACAAATAAAATAAATAAAATTTATTGATTATTAATATTTTTATTTAAATAATATTATAAAATAATTTAAAAAATACATAAAATTATATAAAAATATTAATAAACACAAATGGATCCCTAAACCCGTAAAGTCCCTGAAACTCTATTTATTCGTATACATTCGTGTATATTTTTATTTATATTTAACTTTATTTTATTTATTTATTTATATTCTTTAATTTATAATTTTTATTTTAACTTTATTACATTATTGGCTTAATTTATTGTTGGTATTGTTGTTAAAGAAAAATTAAATAATTCTTTAAATATATATAAAATTATACTAAAAATATATTGTTATATTAGAGTTTTTAAAATAATTAAATTAAATTCTAAAATTTAATATTTTAATTTTATCATTTCATTATTGACCACCCACACACCCACATACATAAATAATTTTAATAATTACAAATGGATCCCTAAACCCGTAAAGTCCCTAAAACTCTATTCGTATGTATTTTTATTTATATACAATTATTTTATTTATTTAATTTATTCATATTCTTTAATTTATTACATTATTACATTATTAGCTTAATTTATTGTTGGTATTGTTATTAAAGAAAAATTAAACAATACATTATGTTTATATAATATTACTCTACAAATATATTGTTATATTGTAGTATAATTTTATGAAAAAATATAATATTTATTTTAATTGTTATATTTTTTATAAACTATTTTATGACGTCATAATCGATAGATTCGTCAATTTCGATAGTATCGAAAATTCTGGAAATTGACAACGCACACACATACTCACATACTTACATACCCACATACATATTTTTGAGGTATTTTATTTTAATAGTATATCATTTATGTATATAATAATAATAATAAATTGAAATAAATTTTATTTAAAAGTCCATCACACGTCCGATGTCCATTCTTTGACATTATCATTCTTTACTATCGTCAACAGTATCATAATCCGATCCAAAATCATTGCCATCATTGTCTTCAATGTCTTTATTAAATTATCGTATTGTTGTAAATGATGATTGAAAAAAAATAAATCAATTGTTGCATTTGAACATTAAAAATATAACACAAATTATATATTTAATATACAATTATATAACAGCGCAATGTGATTGCATTAAAATGTTATAAAGTTTCGATGTTAAGTTGCCATAGGATATATAAATAATTGAAAGCTGTTTATACACTCAATTATCTCAATCTTATAATTTAATATTTATCTCTAAATATAGCACAATATTTTATTTAATAATTATTAACATATTAAATATTTGAAATATAATTATTATTATATACAAAAATATTTAATATATTTTTTAATTATAATTTTTGATTTTAAATTTTATTATTTTTGTATTAATAATTTTTTTATTATTATTGTTATAAAAATAATCGTTCATTAATATAATTATAAATATAAAC
>JAQIXB010001590.1:0-10187 GCA_034697405.1 Mesoplophora pulchra
GAAAAATATGATTAAAATTATTTTTTTAAAAATAATATTATATTTAATTATGTGTATTCTTAATTTTTAATAAAATATCATTCAAATATAAGATAATATCAAATTTAAAGTTTATGTCAAATATAAGCCCTGTGCTTAACTTTTGTATAATCCGGTAATAAATAAAACTTTTGAAAAAATGGCCTTTTTAACCAAAACTTCCCTAAGACAGACATGCCCTGGTCCCAATCGATTCCGTCTTAGGGAGGTTCGACTGTATATGGTCACACTAAATATGGATATTTATAATTTAAAAATATGAGTATCATACTGTCCAAGAAATGTTGTAATTTGTCCTTCATATAAATTCATTGACAATTTATTTACCGCGGGCGGTGATCCATGACCATATCTCTTTAAAAAATAATTTTAAAAATAATTTACAAAATTATAATAATTAAAACATACTTTTATAAGATTCTGTATCCCGACACCTAATGTCAAATTCACAGGTTCCGCCTCAAAATAAATTAAATCATTGAGATTTATGGACTCTGATGGGGGTCGTGACCTTATCTTTTTACCATCATTTTTTAATTTATTTTTTTTAAATGATAAACAATAATCATCCTCAGTTATGGGAGTTCCCAACCAATAGCTTTTCGTAAATGGAAAATACCATGGTCGTGGCAAACCTATTATCAGAAATTTATATTATTCATTATTAATCATAATTAAATAATTTACTGTAAAGGATATCTTTAAGCCTATTATTGCATTTTATTATGGATAATGAATATCAATAGACCCAATGCTTTTAACGTGAGCATGTGTATAGCATATTCGTATTAAAATGCAAAAGTAGGCTTAAAGATATTTTCTACAGTATAAACTTTATTTTTCATTTTTCAACTTTTAAATGGTTTGCAGTGTATGTATATAATAGTAACATACTGAACTTATATTAACATATCGTATGTAATTTTTCTAGCCTACTATCTATGCGCTTGCGCTGTAACAATATGCGCCTCAAAATTGACTTTAACGTTGCTTATGCTAGTTTCAAATTATTAAAAATTTTACCAAAAAAAATTTGGAACGTTTTTGTTTAGTTTAAAGCAAACCCGATATCTTTTGGTCAAAAACTCTTTGAGTTATTAAAGTTCTTAATAGTTCATTTATTTTTCGATCACCCTGTATATTATAAGATATAATTTCTTAAAACAGTTTTTCATTAAAATATTTGCAAAATAAAAATTCATATAAAAATTAAAAAAAATTAGAGTCAATTAAAAACTATAAATCTAAAAAGTTAATATTTTAATTTAATCAAAAATTTTATTTTAATTTAGTTATGCCCACGAACTTTAAACTTTATATAACTTTTTTATTTAAATTGAGTAAAATTTGTATAATTTAAAATTATTTTAAAAAATTATATATTTTTTAATTTATTTAATTATAAATTTAATAATTATAAAATAAATGTAAAATACAATGTGTTTTTCACGATCCATTGTAATCGCGCATATGAATAGTATGTTAGAAATTAGACATACGATACAGCAAATAATATTACTAAATAAATCATTCTATTATTTGTTGAGTTCAACTATAGTTATATATATTATTTCCATGGAATCCAAAAATTGTCTTTTATCAAAAAAATACTTTTATACGCGTCATAAACATAACATTTTAACCGATAAAAAATTACAATTTTTACTTTTTTGAGAAGAATTTTACCTCAAATTTACCATTTTTTTTGTATTTTGTTCTTTTTATATTTTTTTGTTTTTTATAAATGAATAAATTTTAAAATAAATTAGTGCATAACTGTAATACGTACCGTAAGTTCCCGGATGAACGTTCTCAATATACCATACTAACGTTGAGTATAAAAGTGCATCCAAAATCATCATATTCATGACATTCCAAAGTGTGAATTCATCATCTTCAACGGGTGATGTCGCGATGTTACTCCATTGTACCCCCACACCGACCTCTTCATAAAAAGCGAAATATTTAGCACCGATGCCAAAGGCCGTCGTCGATAATAATGACGCCATTGTCTTTATCCAAAAGGGAATGTGATCAAAAGCCGATTCCTCACGTACTGCCAAATACATGCATGGCACATATGTAAGAAAATATACTATTCCTGAGACCTGAAAAGACATTAAAATTAAAAAACATATATCATTTTACATAATTTACATAATTTAAAAATCATTTTACATAATTTAAAAATGCAATCATTTAAATTATTAGTAAAATTATTTTATAATAAATATTTTATAATATACATATGTATATTAATCAATAATTAATTATTAAAAAATTTATCTCTAAACATTTAAAATTAAACATTTAAATTAAAAATAATTTTCTATTTAATTACCGCCGCTGCCAATTTGGCCTTTGAATACAATACTGATACCAAAAATCTAAACATTTTCAATTAAAAATTATCATTAATGTTATGCATTAATTATTTGATATTCCATGAACAGAGCCGTGACAAATTTTGATAATCTAAGATAAGAGCAGTGATTCTTATCACTTGAAAATGGAATCACTTATCACTTATCCATTTGAAAATGCGCGAATCATATATAAAAAGTATATTTAAAAATATTGAATTAAAACGCTTAAAATTGAAAAATTATGCTTTAATCTTTAGGATTAAAAAATTGTATATTCATAATGAAAAATTTTCTTTTATGACTATTTTGGTTCAAAATTTGTCATTATAATAGCAAAATGATCACGACTCTGTTCATAAGATACATACGAAAAGACGATATTTGCGATGACAAAAACTTCGATATATAAAAAGACTATGAATGTATTGGAATATGTTAATACATTTCCAAATTTTAAAATAATGGTTAATAAAGCAGCAGTGATGGACATTTGTAAGAATGCTGTTATGAACCATGCCATCCAATGAACCAACGAATTCAAACCCATCGTTTTCATCACCTCTTTGAGTCTGTGTTCTTTTTCATAAACTACACTCTGAACCAACATTGCGACTGAATATACCCATGAAACAGCCATACACAATGGCATCACATGTTCGATGATAAATAAAAATCTATTAAATGAAAGTTTATTAATTAATTAAAAATCACTAAAATAACTCACTGATCCTGGAGATAACATGGATAAGGAAATTGATGCAAATATGTGCCCGGATCTGTAATCTTTGTATTCGTTTGAAGATTAACTATGGCTCTTTCGAGAATATCCTATTTATTCATTTTCAATTAATATATTATGTAACATAATATATATATAAAGTACAGACCTGAATCCATACGAAACCAAATTGATAGTATCCATAACCCCTTTAATTGTAAATATAATGTTAATTATTATCATTATTAAATTTAACATTTAAATTTATTATAAAATATATTAGCATAGTGATTACCAGTTTCTGGGTCCGGGAAACCAAAACCTATTCCTAACTAAAGCGGTCGTTTGAGTGAATGTCGCGTTCTGTCGTATTTTATATATTACATGCGGAGGTAATGATGAAGTATTAGGGTTAAGTTGAAATATAACACCTGAAAATAGTATTATTCATTTAAATGTAATTTACTAATATCTATAGTTTTGTATTTCAATAGTATACATACTCGCAACAACTGTAACATTATCAGAATATGCTTTATTCTTAAAATAATCGAGTAAATCATCTTCAGATGAAAATCCTTTAAACACATTAAGTGATATATCTTTTGTAAGCGTTAACCATGAACATGCTGCATTATGGATAACGCTCAATTGAGACATAAAAGTGTTTAAATCACCACCGATTGATACTGTGTTATTAATGAGTTTTAAGCCATGCTCTAAACCTAATAATTCAAAGATCTTAGGAATCTCTAAAATTTCTTTTCGGATTTCGCTGATTACTTCAAACTGATGCTGTGTTTCTGATTCATTAATATACGATTGTAATTCTAATGACACATTATATAATATGTGTGCATAATTACTAACTTTGTCCAATAAACTGAAAGTTTCATTTGCCTTTTGTATTATTTTGTGAGATGCTGAATTAGTACTGTTTGGTGCGTATAGTATCGTTGGATTAGAATATAGCATTTGAAAGAGTAAATACTGTTCTTTAATAAAAGTATTTATCGGTTCATCATCTTCATCATCATCATTCGATGTGCCATTATTGTGCTTTGATTTTTCTTTATTTTTATCGTCAGACTCTTCTTTGGGACCGCATATCGTCGTTTCCATTTTGAGCCATACTCTAACTAATCCTTCGACATTATTATGTTTCTTTAAAAGATCATCATCATTTAAAGCATTCATATTATCCGTACTGTTCTTAGAGTCTATTAAATTATCTTTTGTTTCATTATGAGAGTGATCGTTATTTTCATCATTAGGATCATAATTACAGACGTCATTTGGCAAAGAAATAGCGATTTGACTCAACTCTCTTAACGAAAGCTCAAATAAAGCGAATTTCTTTAAATCATTGAAAAATGCATTCACTCTCTCTTTAGCTTTACTCTTATCCCAATCGGTGCTCAGCCGAAGAATCCTCTCAATTTTATTGGCGTCAAAATATTGTCTTAAATTTGTAGCGAATTCATTCATATCATTCTCATTTAATTTACATATATATTTTGAAGCGTTTTGTAATTGAGCATTTGAATTTATCAAAGAATTGTTTATAGAAAGTGCTTCATTCGAACAAAATAGTGCCCGTATACCCTGAGGTGTCACTAATATTTTTATAATATCCTTTGAAAATTCAGTCGTATCAATGGTAAGATCACTATTTCGTGTGATATCAAAGATCCATGTGAAAACGGCTAAAAGAGTGCTGTTTGGGGCTTCCGATTTCTTTTCTTTTAAAAACTCATATATGCTCATTTTTTTACCGTTCTGAAGTGACTTTTCGATACTGAAAATCCAATCGTGTAATTTTCCCATATTAAAACCCGCATTAAATATCGCATCGATTTGAGTATCATTAAAATGTAAATGTTTCGATGATTTTAAAAATTTTCTTAAATCATCGCCATTATCACGAAGAAAATCTCTAAATACTTTGTCTTTCGCATCAATAAAACTCTTATGAATGGCTATGGGATCCTCCATTATTGAGCGATATATTTTTGGAATGGATTCTAACTCTTTTGGTTCAAATTCAGGACGGATTAAGTAATTCTTTTTTAATGCGATATCATTCAAATTCGTGAGTAATTCGCTTAAACTAAAATATTACAATAATTTAGTATAAAAAATATTTAAAATCTTTTAAAAGTGTAATAAAACATCGCACATTAAAAAAAATATTAAAATGTGAAAATCAATCGCGCATTATGTGTTTTTAATTATTATACAAAAAAATCACATGAAAAAGTTATGTAATTCAAAGTGAAGATATTTAATTATATGCTATACTTACGTAGCATTAGGAAAAGTTAAAAAACCATCATCGTTAATAACTCCGCCGTCACAAAATGATTGCATAACTGCCATAACACCTGAGCTCGGCAATGGACGCGCGGAAAATGATACTGAAATTTTATTTAAAATCAATAAAAATAATTAAATTTTTCAATAAAAACACTTTAAATGATATCATAATTAATGTTTTAATAAAATTTTTTAATATTTATTCCAAAAATTAATTAATTCATACGCTTAAATTAAATATGAAAATAGTATTAAAATCACAGTGTTAGATTCAAAACAACAATTTTTTTATCTTTCATATGTATAATACAAATAACATTTAAGCGCATAATGTTTTTATTCTTTGCCTTTTTTTGCTTTTTATGTCTATGCATAAAATTCTTTTAGAGTAAATTGTATTTATTTCCCATTTAATATTACAGTCAGTAGAAAAATTACAAGAGTTATTTTGCAGTTCAATTGGGCAAATATGCTGCTATGTGCACTTATAGCAGGTTATTTATAGCAATTGTATTACAATAAACTTCATTCTTTAAGAGATATATAGTAATTTAATATGGATATTACAGTACCATATTCCAATGAAAAATAACTCTTACAATTTTTCTATTGAGTGTAACAATTGTTATAATTATAAGCAATATTTTGCAAATAATGCATATGCTAATCACATAAATCGTAGAGACATATTTGAAAGCGTATGAATTATATAATTAAATTGAAATGAAATAAAAATGCAAAGATACTTTGGCCCATGGCTGCGGATGGCTGATTCCGGCGTATGATCAGTAAAATTAAAAATAATACCAAAGGTATCAAAAGTTCGAACATTAACACGTGCTAAAAGAGCGTGAAATACATTTTTATAAATTAATGCTAAACAATGGCATGACACTCACGGGTTTCCGTTTCTTTAATGTCAAATTCTTCCATAATAACAGCTTTAATTGTAATGCAAATCCCATATTATTTGTAATTAATTATAATATATTATGATACAATTTAATAATATAAATAATCACTAAAAATTAATATAAAAAATTATAATTTAAAAATTTAATGTCAATGATTATATGTTTATATAATGATATCACAAAATATTCATAATAAAATACTTTAAAAATGATTTTTTAATTAAATAATAATGATATGAGAATATCGATGATTATAATTTACGATAAATTAATCGGATGATGATCATTAATGATTTTATGCGCTCTGAAATTTGAGCATAAAAATGTTAATAAAATTCTTAAAATTCAATCGTAATTTTGACATTCACAATATTTAGTGAAAGTTTTAATATAATATAAAACACAAATATTAAATGATAATCATAATTACCATTTAATCGTAAAATTTTGAAATTAATTAAATTAAAGAAAAAAATGTCATTTAAATGCTCTGACATTTCACTTTCTCTTTAATGTTTCATCATATGTTTAATATAAAGAAACAAATTCCATACGAAGAAACTTTAGTCCGCATCATAGTGCTTTAACAGTGACGTCATTCGCTTTGTATCATATGGAAACACATTATATAACATATGATCGAATATTTTCATTCATAAATGATGCACATGCATGTGACATGCTCTTTCAATGGTTCTATACATTGCGATCGAAATTATATCCAAATGTGTGCATAGCTGAATGCGTATGCATATATGTTAAGCATTAAATATGTTGACATAAGCACAGCATGCATATGGGCGCCGCACATATTTTACTATAATTTTAACCGCATTGTATTTGACTTTTATTTTCATATATTCATAACGTTTATGCTTTACTCCGATAAAAAGATATACTATGCTATTACGTCACGGGCAAAATTGATGTAAATCCCGCTAAACACTATTAGAGATGTAATCCCTTTTAAAGGGAACAGAAATATGTCCCTTAAGAAACGTGAGTTACGATTAACTTTCGTCTTTAAAAGTCTTTAGGTTATAATTTATAAGTGATAACATGATAATCAATCGTTTATTATATCCCCTCTTTAATTAACAAAAATTAAAAAAAAATTAATAAAAAAATCATTATAAATGCACTTTAAAATTGTTTTATTTTATACATAAACAAAAGATAAAACGTTTAATTTTTAGTGTTTATATCCATAGCTGTAATAAAGATTTAGTAAATCTTTACTGACAAAAGTTAGGTAATAGAGTTTTTGCATTATTAGGGCCTAATTATTGTAATATTTATATTAATATATATTTGATATTTAGAACTTTTAGTACGTTACATCTAAAGTACTAATTTAATAAAAAGTAATTTTATCATTAATATTGCTTCTTTCATATTAAAGAATTTAATTTTATATTATGATTATAGTTTCGAACTTTTCGGGGAATGCCGAATTAGAAAGAGACTTTTAAACATCGGGAAATTAATGGTTATGCACGAATCACATAAAAATAGAGCATTTGAGACCCCTCTGTTGTTCCCGATTTTCCCGACTTTAGGCATTTTCATTTTAAATTCCGAAAATCCCGATTCTCCCGAATAAGTCCCGAATTTCCCGATTATAAAAATTTTTCTTAAAATTGTAAATCAAAAATGCAATAAAATATGAGGGCACAGGAAATTTCTTTCAAAAATTTATGTACAGAGTGATCCAAACTAAACTATATATGGGGGTCTATGGAAAGCATAATATGAATTATATTTATGGTATTTTATGCATTATATTTGTACAGGGTGTTCAAAAAGTTTAGACATAAAGTAAATTGGCTCGCATTTAAAGAGTATTATATTTTTTAAAATTTTTTTTCTCACTTTTATTAATTAATAGTTAGGGTTTTGTTATTTGATAGTTTTATAATGGAAAGATATTTTTATACTGAATCCAATGATATATCACATGACATATTTATTTATTTAAGAAAAAAGTTATTTGCACTTAAAAGTTCAAAAATTGTCATTTTTCAAGTTTTTTGAAATTTTAACAAATTTTTATCACGTGATTATTTATAAAACTATCAAATAACAAAACCCTAACTATTCATTAATAAAAGTGAGAAAAAAAAATTTTAAAAAATATAATACTCTTTAAATGCGAGCCAATTTACTTTATGTCTAAACTTTTTGAACACCCTGTATTTTAAAACCATTATTTAATTATTTATATATATACACTATGCATTTCTATATAAAATCATCATCATTTATTCTGATAACTTTTTTAATATTTATTAAAAATTTACAAAATTTTAAACACGAATGCATCTTAAGATGTACCATCAGTGTGATAAATAAAAATTTGAAAAAAATTTATAAAATTAAAAATAAAAAATATTTTCAAATTTTTTCAAATGAAATTTGCACATCCATTTAAAACCGATTTCATAAAAGTGACCATTGTTACATACAGTATGCATTTACATTGTTGCAAAAATATACTGTATGTTTAATTGGCCATTATTTATTAAACTGTGTAAAAAAAGTCGCAAATTTTGACCTCTGACCTTATATTTTGGGCACTTTTATTTAACATGGGTTTCTATGGGAGTGGAGGTATGAATTTTAAGTAAAGTAGATGTATTTAATGTATAAATTAAAAACTTAAATATGTTTAATGAAAAAATTAAAAAATAAAATAAAATTGAATTATTAGTTAAATAAAGGCATTTTTTATAATTTTTAAATTTTACGAAATAATTACGAAATTTTGACATTTACTACGAAATTTACTATTTTAATCCCGAAACTTTCCGTTCTCTGATAATCATATATCTTATGACTCAATTATCAAATAAAATACACCCTTTAATAATAATTGCATTGTATGTAGAAATACTCAAATGTAATAAATTTAATATATGTATATATACATATTATTTATTAGCATTATTATCAAAATATGCATTACGTGTAAATACAATACTCGAGATTTTGGAGCGGACTCAATGCGCATTTTTATGTGTATATATGCAAATGTTAAGAATTATAAACATACTCAAAACACATATAAATTATAAGTGCATTATAAACATCACTGTTAATAAACATTAAATGTGTTAAAAAATTATAATTTTTAAATAAAAATTTAATTATTGATTTACTTTTAAAAAAAATTAAAATCAATCGTATATCTCATTATTATCAATTTAAGTTAATAACATTTTATTAGATTCATATTCAATTTTATTTAAAAGTAAATCGATAATTAAATATTATTAAAAATTATAATTTTTAACACATTTATCGATGTTTATAATGCACATGTAACTTACTTTACATGTGTTTTGTGTCTATGTCAATATGGTGACGATATTTATGTTTATTTCCATGTTTATATGTTACTGTGTTCCGCCATCACTGTCCTATCATTTAGTATTAGTATTATATATATGATTTCTTTATATTGATTTGGTTAGGTTAGGTTAGGTCTACGGGAAAACTATGGTTAGGTCAAAAAAGAAAAAATAAATAAAAGACGTTATTTATTGTAAAATTGTGATTACCCATATGACTTGCAAATAAGGTAGAGTCACCGTCAATAATTCTTAATATTAGAGGATATACGTGCATAAAAATGCGCCAAAGTCTGCACTAAAGTCTCAAGTACTGTATAACAGTATTTAAAGTGTGTTTGTGATAAGAGTAATATGACCCAAAAATAAATATAATATAAGTTATAATTAGAGTGTCCAAAACTGCGTTTTTGCTTTTTTTATTTTTTTAAGAATATCATAAAAATAAGTAGATATGTGTCCATATCTATCAAAAACATGACCT
>JAQIXB010001591.1:0-10168 GCA_034697405.1 Mesoplophora pulchra
CAAAAAAATTCATTTATATTTATATTATTTACATTATTATGTAATAAAATTTTTAAATTTTATTTAATTTTTTATAATATTACATATTATGACATAAATATTTTAATTTAAAAATATTATGAAAAATGTTATGTTTAAATAAATTATTAAATATAATTTATTGTGAATTTTCACATTTTACTTTAAATTTAAAAATAATGAAAATATAAAATTTTAAATAAAATTTTAAAATTTCATTTTTACCTTTCAATTGTTAAACGTATGAAATTTGAAGCATATTCATCGCTTAGATCCTGAGTTATGTCATGTTTTGTGTTATAACTTCAAATGTATGGTCATTTTATATCATTACATATTTATATGATATAAAAATTAAAAAAATTATTTTTAAAAAAATAAACATTTTCATTTTCAATTTTATTTTAAAATTATCATATAATTATTATAATAATTAACTATAATTTATGTCATTTGAATATGTATTATTAGAAAACATACTGTAGATTTTGTCTGAGGGAAAATGCCAATTTTTTCCATCATAAGCCATGGAAATAAATGGAAAATTTTAAAATAATAAAAGACTTTGAAATGTTTGTAAATATTTTAAAATTTTTAAGCATACAGTAAAACCTCTCCATACCTGAATCATAATTATTTATATGTTACTTAATACACTACTGTTTTATGATCATAGGCGCTCATTGTATCATCAAAACGGTATCATACATTAGTATATACACACCCATTATTTTTTATAATTATATCATTAATCATTGATTAATGCATTCTTTTAATGCATTGAATAATTGATTAATGCATTGAATAATTATTTAAAAAAAATTCATTAAAATTTATAAAATATAACATTTATATTTACATATACATAATTTATTAATAATAATAATAATAAACATTTTACACTTTTACCTCACTTTTTACACCTATACTTAAACCATAAGAAAATTATGTTCACTTTTAGTATCACTTATATCGTGAGGACAAACATTGTATTAAAAACATTTTGAAACATTAAAAAATGAGAGGGGAATTCGGGGGTGTGGAAAATGAATAAAGTATATTCTTATAATGGTCACCTCTATAAGAACGATCTAAAAATTGAGGTAAAAGGGTATTTACATATAATTGAATTTTTATTAAAAAAAACTTTTTAATTATGAACTTTCATCATCATTTTCTTCATCATCATCATCATCATCATCATCATCATCGTCATTATCATCGTCATTATCATCTTCAGAATCATCATCGAAATGTTCATCATCATCATCCTCTTCATTATCGTCACCATCATCGTCATCATCTTCGGAATTATCATTCTTTTTATTAACAGATGCTGATGATGGTGCATTTACATGTGTACTAAAAATGGGCTGTAAACACGTGGGACGTGTTTTAATATAGACTTTAGTGTCCATTTGACGTGAGTATTTTCCCGATGCACGTGCGTCAAACGTGTGTATACGTACGAAGCGATCCAAACTGCAGGTAACTAATTTGTATTGAGAGGAATTCGTTTTTGAGCCATTACTAGTGCCATCACTAGTATTTTGCACGTGTTTAATATCGCGCACGGATCCCCCACAAAAGCCTTTAAAAACACCTAAAGATTTATATGATCGGGAATTATATCGCAAATCTATGGCCATCATTCTTCCCATTGTTGTTCCAAGAATCAGACTATGTTTAGATAAAGATGTCCTGTTACTAGCACTGGTACTAGTATCATGCAATGGCGGTATTAATAATGAACATACACGTGTAAACGATGGTGGATTTGAATCGTTATTAAATGTCTCTTTCTTAAGATCGATGTCCATTATCGGTTTTCGGCATTTACTTCTTATGTCATATATGCGTACGATAGCATCGGTACGCGAACACGTGGCTATAGCTGAAGATTCGGATGATACATCACCATTACTATTATTAAGTGCATGACACCAGTCTAATGAACTGATCCAAATCGCACTTTTAAGACCCAATGGATCATTAGACACTGATTTTGCTGTGAATGTACATTGTGCCGTATTTATATCAAATAATTTTAGATTAACGTTTTTACCACCGATGGCTATACTATTGTTGTGTGTCTTAAAACATGTTAACATTATTGCGGATGTATTAAACTTTGGATTATATATGCACGATGATGATGATGAATCTGAAGACATCGATAATATCGATGACTTTTTTGATATTCCATTGTCTTTAGTATTAGTAATGGTATCGGATATGACACTAGTATCTGATGCTGATTCTGATAATGCTAAAGATGATGATAATGATGACGTAATTATGTCATTATCTAATTTTTGTAAATAAATGGTACCATTATCGTAACATATCATCACATTATTATTGCCTATGGATTCAGCACCGACAATTGTTGCGCCTTTAATATTATCATTATCTGACAACAATGGAATGGTCAAAGGTCTCAATTGTCTTTTAACGCAATTATATAATGATAATTTATTTGATTTAAATGCTATCAAATACAGGGTGTTATCCATATACGGGGTGTTTGTTACTTCATTTGTAAATAATGGACAAATGCATTGAATGGCATTAGCTTTAGATATTGATGATGATAATGACGATGGTGATGATGCTGAAGATTGTGATGATGGATCTTTAACTAAATAACCATAATCGGCATTTATCGTTTGTATTTTATCACTGCCGCCATAAAGATCAATGTGCTTCAATTGTCCCAATTCATCGCCGACTAAAATACCACACATGGATAATGACGATGATGAAGACACTGATGATGGTGATGATGGTAATGATGATGATGCCGAAGATAATGATGATCTGAAAATAATGATAAAATTATATATGATTTATCATTAAAATGATATATCATTTCATTACCTTTTTCGTGATCCCATTATTTATTCGTTAATTTTTTTATAAATATTTATTTATGATTATAATTAAATGCAATAATTAAATGGTAAATTAATTTTAAATCTATAATTTTATTGTAAAATATGTGTGAACATTGAAAATTAATTGAAAAAAATGATATGACACGTGCTTTAATGACATGTGCTTTTACATGTCAATTATTAATATCATTTTTGTGATAATATATGCTCATATTAACACAGAAAAATGCTCATACCGTTTTTCTCACATTTTAAAGCCGGTCTTATAGCGTGAGGTATAATACCCCCATTCTAACCTTTCGCTATAGGACCATGTATAAGCACTTTTTATAAACTCTAAAAAAGTGATCACCCCTCACGCTATAAGACCGGGTCTAAAATGTGAGGTAAGACGGTAATTACCAAATATGCACTTAAATCATAGTTAAAAGTTTTGTAATGTAAGAATTTATTAAAAAATTAAATATTAAATATGCATAAATATTTTAGAATAAAAAAATAGAAAAATGTAATATTTTAGTATATTATTTGATAGATATGTTTTCCAAAATCGAGAATTTCTTAACATTATTTAGTATATAAATGGTTTGGGATTTTAAAAAATGATACCATAATTGAGTGATGCCAAAATCGAGAACAGATTTAAATACTAATATATTCACAGTCAAATAAAACAAACTTTTTACAGCAAAAAATATGTTCATATTTAAATATTGCAATTAAATTTGCGTGCATCTATTGGATAATGTGTTTACGTTCTTATGACACTACTTCATGCTGTAAAATAACTTAACATAAAAACTAACTTTTATTATAATGTACATTTCGACCTCAAAATCACATACATGTAAATATAGCATACTGTTACAATGTGCACATATATCCCGAGGAATTTATATGCGATTATAAGTGAATGTGCATGGAATAATCAAATTTATTTCGTGTCCGTTCAGATGTAATTATATCCTGAGGTATAATTACATATTTATCGTTAAAATTTGTATCCATATTTATATTTACATAAAAATTAAAATAAATTTTTAATAAATTTAAAATTCATTATTCATTAATATTTAAATTTTAAAATCTTTTATTATTCATTATTTACAAATTTATTCTTAAATTTTACAAATATTATATTTATCTAAATATTAATTAATTAATTAATAATTAAATAATTTATTGAAATTAATTAAATGATTAATTAATTCAAAAATTTTATAATTCACTATTTAATAATCAAAAAATATTAAATTTTAAATTAAATTATACCTTTAATTTCATAATAATTTATTTTATTATTTATCATCCGTATTTATTTATAATTAAAACGATTAACTATTGTCATAAACACTCATTTATCTCGAGATATAAGCACTTAAACCAAAATCATCATTCATTGCATTTAATTGCATTTTATTTTTACATATGAATCTCGTGATATAATTGCGTGATTAAATATCGAGATAATTGAGTATTTCTCACAATAGTGATACACAATAACAAAAAATGGCATTATATCGTGAGACATGATAATAAACACATGTATATTATCCGACGGTCACGACATCGCCTTCGAACACGTGTTCGGGTATTTCTAAGTTAAGAGGCGCGGGTCCTTTTCGGATACGACCGGCGGCGTCATAATGAGAGCCATGACAGGGACAGTAATAACCGCCGTAATCCCCCTGATTTGATATGGGCACACATCCTAAGTGTGTGCATACCCCGATACACACTAACCATTTACCCGTCGGGGATCGTTCTTCGTCCGTTTGAGGATCGCGTAATTCCGTTAATGGTACTGAACGCTCACGTTTTATTTCATCATCAGTTCGATGACGTACAAACAATGGTTTACCTATCATCAGATCATATCTTATTTTAGTTTATGTTTTTAGACAGTCTTATAACACGAGGATCGTGTATGTAAAGGAAAAGGGGTCTTATATCTTCAGATAATGTGTTATGTGACCATTGGTCATTGCTTAGTTTACCTCTCCATTTAAAGACCATATTCTTTCCTTCGGGGATATCACTCAGATTCACTTCGATTTTGGACATCGCCAAAACGTCCTTAGACGCGCTCATTGTTTGTACCGCGGACTGTGCTATTCCTTTGACGGTGATCGCCGCACTCACACCCACACCCATGGTCAGCGCATATGTAAACGCCCGTCTTTTGTCTATGGATTCCTCATTCTTTTTCGTCGGGTCTTTGGTCGACGGACGTCGGTATGCACTAAAATCCGGTATTTTAATATCCGTATGTGAATAGCGATAGTGACTTTTAACTGTAAAATTATATATTTTAATATCATTATCATTTATATTACGCTCTTATATCACGAGAAAATAGGTCTTAATTATGCATTTAATGAAAAATGATACTTAAACCTCATTATATAAAAGTGTATTTTTATCTTATATCACGAGTTAAATCTGTGAATATTAATAAAATACATATAAATGCATTTAAATGCGAGAAATGAGATCATATGTTTGTATTAAACTCGAGATATAAGAGAAATGACCTTTAAAAAGAGGTTAAAGTGTACGCGTTTAGGGCATAAATACCTCCGATTCCGCCGCTGATTCTTAACTGTTTCTTAAACAGTGTTTTATACAAATGATGTGTCGTCATGGGTATGGGTAAAGGGTCAGCATCGGGGAAAACGGCGTCCAATTCCCGGTCATGCGGTACCATCGGAGGTAAATTCTCGTGTCGTTCAATATCATCGTTCATATACGTGTAAAGTGCGGGTGTCACTTCACGCGCGCCCACACTTTGCGAAACTGCGCGCGTGTAATATGACCATCCGCATCCACGTCCTGCGACCGTTATCATTATTCTTTTAATTTTATTATTAATAAATAATTAAAATTAAAATTAAAATTAAATTTTTTTTAATGATATATAATCGAACTGTGTTTATAAAACACTTTCGTGTAAATGCATTAATTAAAGTGATATTTGCATTATTATTTACTCTATTTCCATATCGAATTCATGTTATTGGCATTCATATTGAGAAAATAATGTCACAAAATGATTCTAATTTTAGAATATATTACATTAATTCTTTTGGTACTTTTTTATAACGATAATTTTCATTGATTTTTGTAATGCATTTAATGTTAAAATATTCATATGAAAATGTTCATAATCATCGCACGGAATTCATTTTTAGCATTTTAATGACACGATTCGCGCATTATTCAAATGTTATTTATCATTAATTTTAATTTAAAATTTAAAAATAAAATTAATTTAAAATTAAAATGTAAACATTTTAATGTTTAATCATCATTTTACATATTAAATATACAAAATTTTTGTATTTTTTAATTATTTTCACATTAAATACAAATGTAATATGTTTTTAATTAATTAAAAATGAAATTATAAATTTTTATATTTTATTATTTTAAAAAATTAAATGATATGTAAACGTTTAAAATGTTTTTGGATCATTTTAAAAGTGTATCCTTTGTTTTTGGATGTGTCAATGTGTCGACACAGTCCTTTACCATCATAATAATTGACATTTAAAAGTGTTTCATTCTGATACATGATCATCCGCTTCTTAATGCGATCATCGCTTAAATCATTACGATTTCTGTTTTCACATCTTTTAATGCATTCACTTTCATCACAATTGAAATGTAATACCATTTTAACATTCATTTTCACATTCACTTTCTCATCATTATCATATTTAACATCTTTATTATCCATATCATTCACGGATTCAATATATTTCCGATTTTCCTCATTTCGTGGATATCCGTCGATAATAAATATTAATCCTTTCTTTTCACGTATACTTTCACTTTTACTATTACCACTTTCACCACTTTCATTGCATATACTTTTACCACCATAAGCAGCATCTTTAGCACCATCTTTAGTATCATCTTTAGTATCTTTAGTGATTTTAGACTCTTTAATGCCATCATCATCATGTTCTATTTTGGATGTGATATTATCACGATCATCATCATCATTATTTAATTTTAAAATATATTCATTCATTTCATTAATTAATAAATTAAAAGAAATAAATGACGGAATTAATTCATTGTGATTTAATGCCTCTTTCATTATGTCACTATATTTTGAGTCTTTTAATATCGCATCACGTATTAAATCACCTGTGGATATGTGTCTTAAATGAGGGAATTTTTTCGTTAATTTCCGGCATAATGTGCCTTTCCCGGAACCGGAACGTCCCAAAACGAATATCACGTCATAATTAACGACCGTTTTTTCGCTCATCTTTTAATTGACCTTAGAGCGGGGGATCATTAAGGATATTCCGAGGAAATTCACAAAATTTGTATGTCCCCTCTTTTAGATTGCCCAAAATTGCCAAAACTCCCAAATTCTCAGCTATAGCCAATGTGGAATCACGTATTTGCTATTTTCCTATTTTCCCGATTTTCCCGATTTTCCCTGACTTTTTCCTTCGCTCTAAACCTAACCTAAAAGTATCTAAAATACGAGATTAAAGTATAGTGATTTTTTCAAAAAATATATTTTAAAATATTATCATTAAAAATATAATTTTTTAAAATTTTTTTATTTAAATATTAATATATATTATAATATTAATTTACGAATAATTTCTTTATTTATTTTTAAATATTTTTTTATTAAAATATTAAAATAAACATATTAACGTCATTTTCAATCATTTTAAAATATACATATATGTGTTATTAAAGTGCAATTATATCTTTAGTTTAAATTTAGTAAACATTTTTAGTATATTTACATACCTCACGCTAAAATTACGATATTTTTCAAATATATTCTCATAAAATATAAGAACTGAATTTACTTAAATGAGAGGTAAAATCATATGATTATTGCATTATAAAAAAATGTAATGTAAAAGTACAGTATGAACCGTTATAATGTAATACTATTGTATTGTGCATATACGTGCGTTTATGCGCATTTAATATGTACGCATAAATTACATTTTTTGAATATAAAAATAATAAAATATAAAAAATTTAATTTTATTCATTAATTTTAATCATAATTATTAATTTTTAAACATTTATTTTAAAAATGTATTAAAATGACATCATTGTAATGCAATATACTGCGGTGACATTTCATATGAGCGTATCATATTCTATATAACAGAATGGTGATACTCCCTTATGAGGGTGCCACAGTCATAACATAAGAAATGGTAATGAATATTTGCGAAATTATATGCACGATATGATCACGTATCTAAATTATAGATGCGCATATAATATCACAATATATGTCATAAAATTTAAGACGTCATAAAATATGGTGAACGATTACGTACGCATGTATATGATAAAAACATAAACATAAACATTTTGGAATTTTAATAATTATTTTAAAATAAAAATTAAAAAAAATTATAAAAAATGAGTGATGATAATACATCTGAAGAATGTTTACCATCATCATCTTCAGCATCAGCATCAGATTCGGGACCATCGAAATTTAAAGCGATTTTAAAGCGTAACGAACGAATGAAAAAATTAAAAGATTTACATATGAAAAGAGTATGATTTTTTATTTTTAAATTATTTTTAAATTATTTTTAAATTATATTTATCATATTATTTATCATATATACATTTACCACACTTTTTATTTACGGCATTATATCGTGAGTGATCTCAGGGTTTTTATATTTTGGAATAAACTCATTTTTCATTTGCTCTTTAAACATACATTTTAAGTTTACAAAAGTGCTCATCTCACGCTATAAGATCGTAATAATAAAATACAGTAAATGTCTGTTATATATTTATAGATTTTTATCTCAAATTATACGTGCGATTAATTTTTTAGCTAAAAATTAGTCCATAATTATAAGAGATAAAAGTGTATATAAAACCAATAAAATGATTTTAGACTTTAGTATGTTCATTCACATAATATAATGAAATATGCCCTTTGACCCCATTAACACCGTTAACTCCAATGACCTCACGAATTAATGATATAAATGTGTATATTAATATAATGTAATATATGATATTAGAATGAAGCGTCACAATTGAATCATAAGGAAGTGATTGAAGAATATCGGAGGCAAAATTTGCCCCAAAATTGGGAGAAACGCCAAAAATGGGCCGATCGTAAACTGACAGAAGAGGAAAATCGGTTAAAAGCGGAGGAAAACGGTATTGACTATGAAAGGGTTAAAGTGTTGGATATTCAGGCCGATGATGCCCAAAGATGGGAACGGAAAAGAGCGGCCAAAAAAAACGCTGATCCCGGATTTTCCGATTTCGAATCCGCCACAGCACGGTATGTACCATCAGCATATTACCGTCTTTTTATTCATATTTATTTTAATGCTCTTATATCTCGAGATTTATGCTTTAATTATATTTTTTAAAACTATTTTTTAATTCACTCATGATATAAGCACGTTTTAGATTTTATCTGATGCTTATTATTGCTTATAATGGGCCTTTTTATTCAATTTTTATGAACTCATATCTCGAGATATGTGTAAAAAATACAGAGTGTTTTATTTAAAAATGTACTGTTAAATATGATAATTGTAAAATGAATATGAAACATATGCGCAGCGCTATGCATTTGTATTTATATACAGTGCGATCAAAATTATAATGGAATATGTGAGGCCCCTATTCTTATGTTCACTTATTTAATGCTTAACATATTCATACGCATGCTATGATCACATTTCAGTATAATTTGGATCGCACTGTATTTAGCATAAACGATAATAATTTTATGAAAAATTTTCTTAAATTAATTCATTTTTATATGTCATTTTATTGTAATTAAATAATTATAATAAAATAATAATAATGTTTATATTAAATCATGAGTTTCTATATCAGTGTTTACTCATGGGTATACTTTTAAAATGAACACTCTGTAGACTAAAACTTTATAAGATTATGTAGTCTTAGAGAGGTTTTACTGTACATACTTAAATTATTAGGACGATTAAATGCTAATATCATTATATATTTAAAAATTATTTATGATCATATAATATTTAATATCTTAAAATTTTATAAATATATTTTATAATATTATTAATAATATTATATATAAATTAACATATATCATATGTTAAAATACTTTTTAAACAAAAAAAATATTTTTAAAAAAATTTGTCATATGATATTTTTGTTTTTGTTATTTTTTGACAAAATTATGTTTATATTTTTAAATATAATTTATCATAAAATAAAATTTGACATAAATA
>JAQIXB010001592.1:0-10164 GCA_034697405.1 Mesoplophora pulchra
TTTCGGGATTATGGCTTTTTGGGGTTTTGTACCATATATACATTTGTGTATATATATATATATATATATATATATATATATATTGAAGGGAAATCAATGACAAAAGTTCCTTTAAAATCTCTAATTTTTTCGTTTCATTTTAAATTTTCATACTCTGTTTTCATGTGATAATATTTCTTTTTATAAAATATATATTAACGATTATATTACAGTGTGTGTTATTTTATAATACACACTGTATATACACTATGTATTTACGGTCCAATAAATTCATTTTTTCGATATTACGACATTTTTAAAAAATGTCCGTGCATTGGAATTAAACGATCATTTAAACGATATATTTTTTAATGATTCTAAAATTATTATTTCATTGAAAAATGCATTTTTTAATTTTTTTTATAAATATGGAAAATAAACATTTTTTATTAAAATTTATAATAAAATTTAATTATTAAAAAATTGTTTATATGCAAATTTTAAAATTAATTTCTTAAAAAAATTAAATTACATCTGATTATATAAATAATTATAAACTTTTATATTTGAATCTAAATTAAAATTAATTTAATATAAAATAAAAAATTAACAAATATATTATTTAATTGAATATGGTAATGAGAATGTGCACATCTATTTTAATGCGTGTCATTTATGGTTATTTTAGCATAACACAATTTGAATATTATATTAGTTTTATAAAAGTAATGTTAGTGTACATTAGAAGAATATCAAAAATTTGTTATTAATAGGAATATGTCTAAAAAACTTTTAGAAAATTACACACGTAATATTACGTAAATTTCAATAATATTAAAGGGGTAAAGAAATGTTAAACTTTTTAACATCATCATTAACTTTATTCATAAGGATCTTAATAATGTAATAAAAATATTAATTTTACGTAATTTTACGGGAATATTATACTCTAAAAGATTGCGGCATATTTCCATTCATTATATAAAATGAGTAAAATTAAAAAGAAAATATAATGAAACATATTAATATACATATAAAGTATATGTATACATGTATTATTATGTATACGTATAAAGTATAAATTAAATTTATAATTTCAGCATAATAAAGGTCAATAATTAATTGATTTATTTTATTATAAAGATGATGATAAAAATTATCGTATCATTACGGATGTGTGATGTAAAATTATATAATAATAATATACATTTAATATATGTTTCATATATGATTAAAAAGTTCTCAATTTAATATAAAGAAAAAGGTTGTTTATTCTCTTTAAGAATATATACTAAAAATATAGTACACACGAAATTCAGTGCACAGACTAAATCCTTTTCGTTGATTAAAGTGCTTTATGTTTCATTCGAGTCTTAGATATACGAATGATGCTGTATTAATGTTTTTCTAAGACTGAGAGAGGCTAATCTTTTCTCTACAAAACGTGATCATTGCAAAAGTTGAGCTAAAAGTGAATGTCCATACCAATATTAATGGCAAAATGCTGAATGTAATCTTTTTGATGAACTTATTTGTTACTCACATTAAAGTATTATACACAAAAATTCTTTCAGATAATGATATATTAATATTTTTTAAAAATAAACTAATATATACTATATAATTTATGAAACAAAACTATAAACACTTTTTACATCTATATTCTAATATACAATAATTATTATTAGTTTTATTAATATTATATTATATAAAAAATGTAAACATAAAAATGTAATAATACATTGTGAATGTATTAAAATTTGTGCTTTTATTTTCCTGTTTTAATATGTACATATGTACATATTCGCCTTATTTTGCGCAATGAACTTTCATGATAATCATACATACTGTATATTAGTTATGTTTAGTAAATAAAACCTCTGCATTTTATGCAATGCATACATAATAATAGCATTAATGATTTTAAATATAATTATAAAATTTAAATTTAATTCTTCAAAAATTAACATCAAATAAATTATTTTAAAAATTAATTTATAAAAAATATCAGATAATAAATTAATTTTATTTAAAATTTAAAATTTTTCTTTATATTTATGTAAATTTATACATCCATACGAACATACAATGGATAAATATAACATATGTATATAATAACGATAATGTATAATGATAATTATATTATGATGAAAATTAAATAAAAAGTTTTTTTTGATAAATCATTTAATACTTAATTTACTTAATTAGCTTTTTATGATACCATTTTCATTAATTATATAAAAAACGTTATTTTTAATGCAATTTTAATATATACGCTCAATAGTTATATTACTTATATTAGTATAACATTATGTATAAATTATAATTAATAAATGGTAAGCATTTGCATTTTATCCGTCATTAGACATAATTTCTTTAAAGAAACGATTACAATAAATGCTTATTATTCAGATGTAATAAAATGACAGTCATAGTACAAACAAAACCCGATTTATATTTATGTTTACGACGGAAATAGCCTTAAATTTGTTATGATTATAAATTAAATTATTACCCTTTTAATATGATATTTGTATTGTTAACCCGCAAATAGTAAACATGATTTTATGGTTTTTTGAAAAGAAACTAACGGTGGAATTATCTGACAAAAAAGAAACCATCATATGTTAAAATATTTGAATATTAAAATGATTTATAAACATTCAAATAAAGTTTAGTGATATCAAAAAGCATAGTGAATATATGTCGATTTTATCTGAAATAAAATTTATCATTTCTTAGCTCAAAATGCTATTCTTTTTCTAATCCCATATGTCTGTTTATGAAAAACTATTCTTTTATAACACCATTTTATAAAAGACTTTTCTAACGGAATAATCATTTATGCGCTGTTTAATGCACAATAAAAATGTGTGAATATTTTATTTTTAATATAATTATTATAATTTTTAATATACACAATACTATGCATGAATATGTCACTACTAAATTTAGCAGAGGGACCCAATCTGCTGCTATATTATGAAAGAGTATCATGAGAAAGTTAATATAATGCAATACGGGGGTTTCTACCGAAGTATTAATTAATACAATTGTTTTATCTGAAAGTATTAAGTTCTGTCACATAACAATATAATTAAATTTAATATAAATATTAATATTTTAAAATTAAACTACAATTATAACAATGTATTCATAGTATAATTTTATATAAATTAAAAATATTGTTTAATTTTTTTTATCAGCAACAATACCAACACTAATATTAAGTTAATAATATGATTAAAAATAATAACATTAAAATAATACTAGTAAACAACCCGATCACGCCAAATATATATGTTATTCATACCGTAGTTAAATATCCAGATTTTTTAAAAAATAAATATCTGTATTTAAATTATTTAATACAATCAATACAGTAAAACCTCTTAAAAGTGGATACTATTAATAAAGAATAAATTTAGTATAATATTATAATGTTATCAGTCCACGATATTTTAGTCTTTTATGTGCATTTTGTTTAAATATAATAATTTTCTCATTTTATACTCATGATATAAGTGCGAAACATTAAGTTTTTACTATAACTAAAGCTCATTAAAGCGGTATCATTTATATTTTACATTATTATAAAATTCAATAGTAATTTTGTAATAATGTGTTTCAAATATAAGTCCGTCCGAAAGTAAACCATGGAAAGTATTACATAAAACTACAGAATTCTATTTTTTCATAAAATTATTTCGATAAATTAATATTATTAATATTATTAATATAATTAATATTTTCAAATTTTTGTATATTAAAGATGAAGACATTAATTTAAACATATGCT
Organism: Mesoplophora pulchra; assembly: GCA_034697405.1. Classification (NCBI taxonomy): domain Eukaryota; kingdom Metazoa; phylum Arthropoda; class Arachnida; order Sarcoptiformes; family Mesoplophoridae; genus Mesoplophora; species Mesoplophora pulchra. The sequence goes on from JAQIXB010001592.1 coordinate 3,779, forward strand.
TTGAGGCGACAAATTTTATAGCATAAATTGACAGCGCATGAAATAAAATAATCTCATTTTATAATATACAGTAAAAGCTCAAAATTTAATTCCTTTACATGTTTATAATTTAATTTTTGCAAATTTTATATAAAAAATTAAAGCAAAATTTTAATTATTTAAAATGATAAATTTATTTTAATGCATTATAACAAAAAAACGGATGAAATATATATATTTTTTGTCTCATAAAAGAAGTTAATTTAATAATTTATATAATTTTTAAAAAATAATAATTCAAAGAATGTTTTCATTCTTTTACCACAACAATAGAATACAATTAAAGGATGTACAGAGTTTAGATGATAATAATGAACACATTCTTTATTATGAGACAATTTTTTATATTATTCGATGCATACATGTACGTGCCAATTCTTCGACCGCATTATTGTACAGTTATGGTACAGTTATAGTATGGTTATAGTACGGTTTTAGTATAGATATAGTCTCAGAGTCGCACTTCGATCTAAATGTGATATTAGACAGTTCAAAGCCTCTCCGCACCATTAATCACTATGGACCCATGAGGACCTAAACCTAAGTATGCGTATATATGCACATTGTGGAGAAGTGTCTCATGAAAAAGGCTTTTATTTTTATCATTTCTCTTTTTTGAGTGTTTTTTCTCTCACAATACACTGAATCAATAATACGATCATTGCAATTATCGTTTATTAAAAAAGAATGTATTTTTCATCATTTATATTGATAATAATAACATATACGTATATGAATAGTATCCACTTACGGAACATGATAATATTTTTATTAAAACTTTTGATAGACATAGTGCTAATTTAATATATTTATTTTGTTAATAATAATAATAATAATAATAATAATAATAATAATAATAATAATAATCACAATAATTTTAATAAATATTACTGTATTAATGACAAAAAATAATTTATTGGAACTTTTGGTTGTGTTTAATAGCAAATAACAGTAACTTATTAAATGAAAGATATAAATCTAACGGTCAGTGGTGGAGATTCGTTGAAGAGGAAAGACATGTACTAGTGCCTAGTGCCTTACTAATGTTATATATACTATGACATAGTGTGATCTTTCAAATAGAATTTATATATATTATGCGATAATATCAGAGCTGAAATGATAAATATTGCGTGTGCATCATCCAAAATACATCTTTTTCGTTATGAAAGTGTTTTCATTCACTTTAATAATAAAACAAATTCCATCGCACACTATACATATATGATTTTATTTGATATTATGGTATAATATTATGTATACTATGTTTGTATTCTATAAGTAGATAGCAATATATTAATACATATACATATATATGTACATATAAATATGAATGTATATATGTAGAAATAAATATGAAGTGTATGAATGTCGACTATAAAATGACAAATGATAGTGAATTCTTTTGTCGGAGTTTAATATGTAAAAGTGAATTATTATGGATGATTATGAATTTTTCTCAATTTCCCCATAGACTTTGAATCTTTTCATTTTTAATATTTATTATAATATATTAATGCATATGTGCACATTTTTAAAGGAAATTTTTAGAAAATTGTATTTTTTCCATTGTTGTTGATCATAACAATAATAGAGAAAAGAATGTGATTGATCCAATTATATACTATTATTAAACTTAAGAATAGGAACAATAATAAAGATTATGCAAAAAACAGAAGTATGAAAAGGGTAAAGGGTAAAGGCTATTTTTTGTTATTTTATGCTAAACTCAAAATTCATTAGATACATCACGATCCTATGAACTAAACTATGATGATGGTATTAATTCCTCAGAATTCAAACACCTTCACTTTAATCCTATTTATTTAGAGCATACATTTATTCGATGCACACACATACACTTTTACTATTACTAACTTTGCTATAGTATATTACATTATTTCAGTATTAACTATTGTGTGCGTATAAATTGCTTCAATCTTTAGTTAGAGAAAAGTGCTAATGCATGGATACACTGTTTCCTTTACGGACACATACTGTTTTAATAGTGAAATGGATATATGCCCATATATCTAATAAATATTAAACAATGAATGGCAATCGTATACTTAATATTATAGAATTTGATTTAACCCTATCTTTATTCCAATATACGGGAAAAGATCCGATCGGATTAATCTCCTGTTGAAGAATGCTGAAGAATAAACCACCATCTAAAAGCACATGATTGTTTCAGCTGAAAATGAAATAAATGATTCGGATAAAAGCTTAAGAATGATACGGTCAAAATTCCGATTTATTCATGTCATTGTTTAATACAATGATCATTTCAGTTATTATATGAAATATTTTTTTGTGACCCCTTTCTTCTTATGTCTTAACATGACTATCATTTACTATTATAATAAATTATTTTATATTATTTTATTATATATAAAATCAGCATAAGCAGATAATGGGAGGATTTTATATCCATTATCATATTATTACATATATTATACATTCAAATTTTGAAAGCATCTGTAATGGTAAATAAATAACTCATATATATGCATGAATGACAGATTATACTATGATTATACTATGTTAGTATATATTAATACAATTACTTTTAAGAAATATGTTATATATTAAATCACCGTAAATGTTATTGAATGATAACATTGGGGATGATAGAAAAAAATGTTATTGGGTGTGGTTATGTCAAAAGATGAAATAAAAGTACCATTATATCTTATATTATATATTATATTATATATTATATTAAATTATATTCAATTGTGATTCACTAAAGCATAATACAGTCATAATAATGACGAAAGAATATATTTTCGCATCAAATATTTATACACTGAGCAATTAGCAATGGAAAAGAGCAATTTTTGAGAGCGATTTATTTGTTGAGTATCTTTTGGTGCATTTTGTAAATTAAGTTCTTTCATTATTATCATACAATACGCAGAGGATATGTGTATAAAAAGAGCATTATATATTGGAATGTGTACAGAGCAGAGTTATCAATGATAAAATAAAAGAGCATATTTAAGCCTTCGGAATTGCATTGCTCATAGTGGCGTACGATGGCTCTTAGCTATGGATAAAAGGCATTGCATTACATGAGATGAGAGTGATGATGCAACAATTGATGCGGAGAATTATCATTCGTGTCAGCATCATACTACCATCATACTATACTAATAGCAATAGTATTGCATTTTAGTGAAAGCGCTTTTCTTTGTCATTCTGATTCTTCATTTTCTTAGGGATGCTCTCTTAAAGAGCAGCATCTCCATCTCTCTGATGATGTGCTGATGTTACCATAAAACGTGCGAAGAATAATCATTGCGTCACTATCTGCATGAACCACTATTGTTCACTATCATTTCATCTTTTCTATTATATTGAAAATACATTTATGTCCATAGTAAAATTGTATAATATAAATAAAGGTCTCTAAATATAAGATCTGAGAATAAATATTCAGCTTTTGTCTCAAATTCATATGCATCCATTCCTTTAAAAGCATAAACGAAAGAATCATTCTCTGAATTATGATCATCGTTTATCCGTTGTATTTTCTTTCATAATCGATAATCATCTAAACACACTCACAATGTTCTTCATAATGTTTGCATTGAAAATCGTTCTCTTATGGATTAGCAATTCACATACACGCACACCGCTCATGGGACTTCATCATTAACATTTACCCATCACTGAACTCATACATATATATATATATTATATTTATATACATATTTTATGTATAAATATATTTATTTATATATAAATATAAATTTTGTGAGAAAATTTGCAATCGTTATGTAATATATAATATATTATATTCGTTTATGTTTTATTATATGTATATTTTGATATATTTTTGCATTTTTATCATTCGTTCAGTTTAATAAATTTATGGATATGTCTTAATAAACATATAATTATTTATATATATATATTTAATAATTTTAGAATATTTTCAATATTTTTTAAGTTTTATTAATGTAATGTGAAACACGATAATGTAATATAAAATAATAATTTACAATGATCAATAATTATCAATTATAATTATTAATAATAGAAATATATACATTTAAATAAATATTCATTGAAAATTATTTATTATCATTTCTAAATGCATGACATATATATTTTATAAAATATTAAAAGGCATATGTTAAAAGAAAGTGATAGTTATACATGAAATAGCGTTTGACCATTCCATAGACCATTCCATTGACAATTCCATGCGTTATCGAAAACGAATGTACACTCAAAAACCCATTTATTAATGATAATAAATTATTGATTCACCGTTTATATATGGATACATTAAAGAAAATACGTTATCATTTATGTAATGATAATTTCTATGTAAAGGCTTAACACATATTCTTAATTTTAAAAATATTTTTCAAATATTTTAATCTCAGTTTAATTTTTAAATTTATAAATTTTCAATTTTATGCTGAAAATAATTATATAATCGATATTTTTAGTGAAATTTTTATCATATAATTTTTTTCTTAAATAAAGTGATTCTCTTATTTTTTTAATAATTATAAATAAATATTATATTTTAATATTCATAATATACATCATGGGAATTTTTATAAAAATTTAATAATTAACATTATTATTAAAATTTAATCTCTAATTTTTAAAGAATTTTTTGCATTTTATAACATTTAATAATTTTATCATAAAACATTAATGATTATTCTCATCGTAAACAATAATATATAATTATAAAATCATTAAAATATAATACAATGTATAATCACCAAAGATGGGATTATTAAGGAAATTCAGAAACAGTTATGTTTCGTGAACTGATTCGTGCGAAAATCCAGTAATAGAGACCATACCTAAGGAGCATAGCTCAGTAGTTATAGAGTTCGCTCATGATCCTTGAGTAGCGGGTTCGACTCCCGGACGGTGTACTGTCTTTTCTGTTGTTTATCGCAGCAGAAAACAAACACATTCCGGGGCTTCGACGAACCACGGGCCTGTACCGAGGGTTTAAAATTCGGGAAACAAAAGATCGTCTGAGCCAACAAATGATTTAGTCGGAGGGATCAGGTGTTTCCTCTTAAATCTGTGACACTGTCCCCGCGCGTGTAACCATTGAGTATATACATAATATAAAAATATTAATTTAATTTTTACATTTTACTTTAATTTCTATAAAAATTTTCCGTATTTTAGGCATTTTAATTTCGAATTATGTTTTGCAGTTATAATTCCGCAAAAATCACATCTTTGATAATTATATAATTATTATACATTGTGTATGTATATATTATGTATACTGTATTTTCTTGCAATATTGGAAAGGGCGTGTCCATGATTGCCGTCCTATTCATAGGCATATTTCTAGTAAATACCGTTTTACCTCACATATAAGCTCAGGTCTTATATCGCGAGGGGTGATCATTTTTTTAAGATTCAAAAAAGTGCTCATTTGAACGGTCTTATGCCTCGAGGTATAAGACCCCCACTCAAACCTCGCGATATAAGACCTGGGCTTATATTTGAGGTGAAACGGTAAATAGGACAACAATCATCAACACGCCCTTTCCAAAATTGCAAGAAAATACAGTACATTATGTAAATATTAAAAATGACCAATTTATAGCAATTTATGCCAAAGCATAGAATACATACATACAAGCATACGTATGCATACATAGAATGGTCAATGTAAGCTACAGTCAATGGAATATTTGTAAGAGATATTTTGCACTTGAATAGGGATATGATGCTGCTTTCTACGCGACGCAGATCAAGAATTAAGTTCAAAATTTTATTAAAAATGCTTTTAAAAAGTAGACATTTGGGAGGCACTCTGTACATAATGCAATAAATGCCTATTACTAAACATATGGAAAAATTTCCAATGCTTTTTTTACGTGATTCTGTTTCAAAATTGTATCGTTATATTATTGTTTTAAACGAATTAATTAAATATATACAGTAAAACCACCATAAGACAGAATCGATGGGTAACGGGGGCATTTGAGATTTAGAGATGTAAAAATATATATTAATATAAACTAATATTTTTAGAATAAACATTTTAACACTAAATTAGAGTAAAATATATTGTTTGAACTTAAGAATTTCATAATTTAATATTTTACTAAATATTGTTGTGTTTTTATTAAATTAAAAATTTACATTTTTTAATATTAGAAAAGTATTTACAGATATTGCAAATATGTGAAAAAACATTAAAAATTTTAGAGCAAAATTATGCAAAATTATGAAAAATTATATATGATATTCATCCTTACTAATTATTTTGAATAATATATAAATATATAAATATATATCGTGTGACCGTTTTTCATCAGAAATGCGCATGTAATGTTTATACA
>JAQIXB010001593.1:0-10163 GCA_034697405.1 Mesoplophora pulchra
TACTTATTTCATAAGGTACAGTGTGATTTCTTAAATATTAGAATAAAATGAATATATATTTTGAAATTTTTTAATTATTTTAAACATTTTTAAATTAATGTATTAAAATTTATTAATAATTTATTTTCATTATAATCGTGTATTACATAAATTGAGATTATTTAAGATAACTAAAGATATGATTAAATTTTTAAAATTGAAAGTGATTAATATAATTTATTTTTTAATTTTTTATAAAATATTATGCATCATTTAAATTAATCACTCTGTAAAAATACATATTTTTATAGTATGAGAAAATAGTTTTGACTATTGATTCGCCATATTAAATTTCAAAGGCTCAGCATATTTAATTTAGCGTATAATAATAATAATAATATTATCGTATATATTAAAATGCTTACATAATATATATTTATTATAACATTATGAAAAGTATACATGCTATTTATTAGTAGCGATAGAATTATGAAAATATAATTTTTGAACCCTTTGGACTTTGAATATAAAACTATGAAAATACGTTTCTTACGAAATTGTGTTTACAAAAAGTTAGTAATAGAATTTAACTATGACTTTACCAGAGCCATGATTCTCGTTACGCTAATTGCAAAGGTAAAATGAGCGGCGGACAGAAAAAAGGCATATTATAGTACATCAGTGCATCAAACATCTGCTGTTAGTCGTCACCATCATGCGCTCTTTTTCTGTATAACTTTAGTTAACATGCTAGTTAATGCTAGTATTTTTTAGTTTCTTGTCCTATCTCTCCCCTCCCATTTTCGAGACACCCTCATCCACGCTTTCCATTACTAGCACTTTCTCTCTTTGCTTTTTTGTTCGTGAAAGAGTAGCACTTTGTCATTCTTCGCTGTCTTCTTGTTACTAGTTAATCTTCTATTCTATTCACTTTTTAAAAATATTTAATACGATGCATTTCGGTAAATTTGGGCTAACTTTTGACAGTATTACTTAACGTGCATCATTCGTTATAATCATAATATACTGTGAATGATAATAATTTGTTCATCATTTTTGAAATTCAATACTTTTAAATAAAACCGATGCATGATGCTGTGAAATAATCATAAAAATATTCACATTATTATTTATGTGTATTAATGTGTTTATCATTATTTATACTATGATTATGTTAAAATAATTACTTTTAAATAAATTAACGATAAAGTAAGTGATATGAGTATTTATGATATGATTATTTAAGATTTAAATTTTCTTTAAATATTCATAATTTTTATAAATATAAATATATACATTACAAAGTGAACCTAAAAATATAATTATTAATTTAAAATCATTAATATTAAATGTTTAAATTTAAAAATTAAATTTATTAATCGCCGATATAATAAACGTAATAAATTATTATAATAAATTGTTAGTTATATCAGCTATTACCTGAAACCACCTGTCCAATGGTTCGCTGATCTTTAACTTTTATGTTAATATTCCCGCTATGAATTTCCTGTCCGGTGTTTAGTACAGTTAGTTTCTTTGCTCTAAGACCTTTAATTTCAATAAAGCCCTTACAATCAAAAGTGTGTTACTAAGAACGCCCAACACTAGTACTAGTGCTAGTACTTCCTGTCCGTTGTAACAGTTTTATAAATATAACATCCGTTCTGTTTTGTGAGATATGAAATACTGATGCTTAAAGAACACGATCGGACCGATGAATTCTTTTTTCATTCATAATGCCGCATTTATTACTTTATTTAATGCGTTTTAAGTTTAAAGTGAAAGTCTTTAAATAGGAATGTGCACAGAATATGGTACTTTTAAATAAAATATTTTTTTTAAAATAATATTTTTAAAATATGAAAGTCATACTTTGAAATTTTTATTCATTGATATGATATTTATTTTTTCATGTTTAATAGCGAAAAGTTAACTTAAACACGCTTCTTGTGAGGTTTAATTTTGGTTGTCCATCATATACTGAAGAAATGACCCTGAATATAACCACTATATACGTATATACATATATACATATAACTAGTATATGTTCACTATATTCGTTTACCAGCTGCTATTGTTTTACTAAAAAATAGTGAATATGCAGTTTGCATTTTGACTCTTATTTTACGGTCAAATGCATGAACAAAGTATAGGCTATTTTCAAATGTATATGTTAATACATACATAGTATACATGTTACCTTAGTTTGAATCACATTAAAAGTAATATGTAAAAATTGCCAATGCCTTTCTCTACATTCAGATAACTCTATCGTCGTCATTATGTGCATTAAACATTTATAAAAAGTGTTACCCGAACGACAATTGAATTTTCTATTTGTTTTTAGGCGGATATCATCATATTACAGAATCGATTCACACATTGAATGACATGAACCATGAGGACATGACCCTCGGACATCACTTTGACGATGGACATGACTACGGTTTAGAGGCACCATCATCACACCCCTCGTATTTGGACGGAGGACATGAATTTTACTCATCCCCAAACATGATGAATGAAAGTAAATATCAGCCTCAATTCGCCTCAAATCACAAAACATTTACTAACAGAGGTCCGCGTTTATTTGGTAATTATTATTAACACACATTATCTTATTAATGTCATTATTTAATGCTTTAATGTTATGTGATTAATGCACGATTTTTAAAGAACGAAAATATTTTTTAAAATTCATTTAAATGCGAATTAAAATATTTTGAATATAAATTTTAATTAATTTAAATGATTAAATTTTAAATTATGTTTAATAAATGTATAGATAAATGCAAAAAAAGAAAATTTACATTCGATTTTTACTGAAATATTTTATTAAATTTATAGGCCGATATCAAAATGACATTAATGGTTTAGTGGATAATTATCACACATCTCACCATTATGAGCAATCATTTCAAACCGTACCTTCATCCGTGGCCCCGACACCTTCACCCGAATGGTCAAATGACCTTAGTCCAAGCAATAGCGGTACACCAAATGGACACCATCATCAGTCCCCTCAAACACAACACCCGCCACCAGCACATCATGGACAACAGCAGGGGCATCATCACACTCATCATGCATATGCGATTCATCATCCACGTGACCATCCCGGAATCGGACATATCCCACAATTGCATAGTCCGAATGCGCATCAAAATTTAATGCCAAATCAAACTGTAGATGGTAAACCAGTGATTCAAGCGGCCGTACTAGCAGGTTAGTACATTTTACATTGTGATAACTATATAGAGAAAGATACTTAAGTTATGTGTTGTAACTCTATATTTATATACATTTAAAATTAAATTATATTTACTAATTTTATGTGTTAATTCAGTTACAATATATAACTTAATTACACTTTTCTCTGTAAAACGTTAAATTTTATTATAATGATAAAAATATAAAAATGTGAATGTCCATAGGGAGCGGACCGATCCAACTCTGGCAATTTCTATTGGAATTATTAACAGACAAAAGCTGTCAGAATTTCATATCATGGACTGGTGATGGATGGGAATTTAAATTAACAGATCCCGATGAAGTCGCACGACGATGGGGAATACGGTAATTTTATAATCAATAAAATTAACTGAATAATTAATGATTATTTTTTTATTTTTCATTTTTTAGTAAAAATAAACCAAAAATGAATTATGAAAAACTGAGCCGCGGTCTTCGTTATTATTACGATAAAAATATAATTCACAAAACAGCGGGAAAACGGTACGTTTACCGTTTTGTATGTGATTTGCATTCTCTTTTGGGATACACATCCGAAGAATTACATGCTATGGTCGATCTAAAGCCTGAAAAGAAAGATGACGATTAATTTCAGACGATTTACTTTACATGTGTTAAAGTCTATTAGGATCTGGTCACACACTGACATTTATTCACTTTAAATTCAACAAAATTTTGTTAAATTAATACGACACTTTTTAATGGAATCATCATACACACATTATTTTATTTCATTGATAATTAAGAATTTGAATTTTATTTTTTAAATTACCACAGTAATAAAATTTTGTTAATATGACAATGTTTAGAGAGTTTCTATGACTAAATTCAAAATTTAATATAATTCATATGACACTAGTCCTTAATATCTTAGCAGTATCCCGATGAATCTATTATAAATGAAACAATTTTGCCACACTCTAAATCTGGCATTATACCAAAGAATTCGAAAGAATTATACATATACAATTAATAGGACGGTCTTCGATATTTTCCATTTCTCTTCCATTATATAATATAAATATATATTAATATAAATTTTATATTTCGCAAAATACAATAACAAAATGTGATTATATATTTTTTAAAAAAATAAATATCATTCTTAACGTGAACTATTAAATTGGTGATGGTTCTATTATCAAATAGTGATTGCAATTTGTTGCATTTTAAAATTATATATATATATATATATATATGTTATATATATAACACATATTCTCTCATAAATCATTCTTAACAATGAATTTATCAGTGCCTTAATAGTTATCAACTTTAAGACGCACATTATTTTTTAATATAAAACTTTTAAACTATAAAATTATAATATAAACATTTATATACCAAAAATTTTATTACATTTTATTACTATAAACATACTATTAAATGTTAACTTAAAACTAATAACTTTTAAAGCAATAAAGTGATAAAGATACAGACACTAATGAAGACCGTTTCTATATCTTTACCATCATATCCGAGTGCTCAATGTTTACCATTAATGAAATCTGAATGTTGCATTTTTCAGAAAAATCAAATTAAAATATAAATTTATAATTATTTTTTAAATCACCAAATAAATGACATTTGTCTTTTGTAAATGTTGTAATACAATACTTAAATACAATTATTATTAATATTATTATTATTATTATTATTATTACAATTATTATAATTACTTTTATTGCTTAATGCTTATATACATTATATATATTTAGTCATTGTAATCGATTACTTTTAATTTTAATTCATTGCTTTTGTTGTCACTGTAATTATAGCTCAAATATACTTTCATTATATTTTATTATATATTACAAAACTTTTACATGCTTAAGATTTTGTGTTTTTAGCACACTGATGCTTTAAATGATTTTAATTTTAATTTAAAAATTTATAATGTACATTTTTAACATCATGAGCTGTATTACTAATGCATATCGATCATTATTAATATGCATATATATATACATATATATATACTTTAATATTATATAATGTTTTTTAAGAATGTATGTGCATTATATGATTAAAATAAATATTTTCAGTGCCTTATATTAAGACTTTAAATAAAATTTATTTAATTAAAAATTCTATTATTTATTTAATCATTATTGTTATTATTATTGTTTAATATCAAACAATAACTAAACTAGAAAATTACTATCATAAAACTATTAAATATTTTAGCTTTACACATAAATACATTTTCCATTATTTTATTTTACATATTTATTAATAATGTTTTCAAATGTTTTCTTTCAATAAAAGGTCAGAATTAAAAGTAATGTAAGAATTGAATAGTTTTTCATTACATAAATGTAATATTCTTTTTTAGGTTATATTTAGTACTATGTTCATAAACATACATAATGCATAAATATATGCATACGCACGTATATACGCGCTCTGCACCATTACTAATATATAAAGCGTCAAAAACTGTTTTTTTGTTATTTTTATTTTTTAAGAATTTTCTAAAAATTAGATATGTATTCATATCTATAAAAAACATAATTAAAGAAAAATAAAAGTTCTTTTGTTTGTTTTTTAGACCAAAATGCTTTTTTGTTGATTCTTTTTTAACTAAAGTGCTTTTTGTGTTTTTTTAAGTTACTGTCAAAATTCACTTTAAGCCTACTTTTGCATTTCAATACGAATATACTATACGCATGCTCACGTTTAAAGCATCCGTATTAAAATGCAAAAGTAGGCTTAAAGTGAATTTTGACAGTATTATGACAAAAATTGTAATACATTACTATTTTTATAGAAAAATATTTTTAAAAAATTTAAAAATATGTTTAAAAATGTACATACATGTGTTGTAAATATAATATGATCCCATTTATAAATATATACCATAAAGTCCCATAGATACCCGACGGGTTATCTAATAAATTTAGAGGATTTTGAACAGAATTAGCATGTACGGATCTATGGGGTGCGCATTATACAGCTTTTTATCTATTAATGTAAAGGTTTATAAAATTATTATATTTTGAACGCTGCGGGTTATACACGGGTGCGGGGTATACACAAGACTTTAGGGCACATTTATATATTTATTTATTTATATAATTAAATAATACATTTAATTACATTTTTTAAAAAATATATATTATTAAATATATATTTTTTAAAAAAACACTTTTTCTGAGGAAAGTGTTTTTTTGGCATGTTCAGGTCTTTTTTTCTGAAAAAAAATTTGCTTAAAATTTGACACTCTACTAATATAATATCGAACATACTGTATATAAGCTATGGTTATGTGGAAACAAAGAAACAAAAAGTTCATATGTCACCATTCTGTTATAGACACAGAGTATGTAATAAAGTTTTATTACGATCGGATTAATTTTTATAGCAATTTATATTGTAACCTATCAATATATCAATATATTCCAATCTCTCATATTAGTATTATTGCATCTCATAAATGAAAAATAACTATCATGTGCTGAATGATGTTAACAGTAACTGTGTGTATCATAATCGCAAATTTTTGCCAAATATTGTCAGATATAATATTTATAATTATTTAATACGATCATTATAAAATTTTAAAGCGATTTTCTTTTAAAACGCAAAATTTTAGTCAAAAAATGAATTGGATATTTGTAAATCCCGAGATATTTTGCAATTTTTAGACGCCCTCTGCAGGACGTATCTTACATCATACACAATTGTAACCTATGAACTTTTATTCCTTTTTTGATGCTCTGTAAGAATATTCAGTAAATTCCCAGAGAATTTAGACATAAAATAGTATTATTTTTTATTAATTAAATTTAAAAAATATTAACTAAATATTTAATATGAATTATAATTATATATTTACATACGGAACATATAACATGAGTTAAATAAATGTGAAATATTTTCAAAAATCATTATATATTTATAAAATGGACTCAGACGTTGTGTCAGAACATTCATTGTCAGACTAATGTTAGTACAATGTTTGAATACAGTGTTCGTTTAAAGAACTATACTATAGTATAGACTTACAAATTGAGCATATTTAATGTGAAAGTTAAGGTCATTAAATGACTCATCGCATATTTCAATGATGTGTCACTTTATTATATAATATAAAATTATAATAAATTATATTTAATAATTATGTGAAATTATATTTATGTTAATTTTTATTGTTTTACATTTATACATATAAAATTTTATTTTTTATCATTTAAAAATTCAATTTTATTTTTAATAAAATTTTAAACATAAATTAAAATATAAAAGCATATTAATACATTGTTTAAGAATATTAAAATCACATATTTATTAAGTATATCATTAGTGTAATGTGTATATAAATAATGAATTTTAAAAATATAATAAATAAACTGTGCACTCTTTAATTAAATTATATTTAAAAATTTAAAATCGTGAAAACCGTAGAATAACAAAGTCTACATTTTGATGAAACATTCAGTACATTTTTATATATTTCACGGTTTATTATTCATTTTATAATAAACGAAATTTAATTTTAACATTTTAATTTAAAATATTTACTCATATTTCATCATTTTCTATTAAAATGAGTAATAAGTTCGTGCATATACAGACGGTGACAAAATAATTATTTGGGAATAATTTCTTATATTAAAATAATTTATTAGTATATTAATATATAATTTAATATATTAATATTAACAATAAATATACAAAAAATATCACTAAAGGTATTGAACAATTATATTGTATAAAAATAATTAAAAAATCACAATAAAGTTCTATTAATAAATAACATAAGATATTTAGTAAAAGTTTAGTAATTAATAAATTATTATTTTAAATATAATTATGCTCAAATTATTTTGATACCCTATGTATACGCACGAACCTATTCCTTATCCCAATAACAGTTTAAAAATTAAATTTTCATTCATATAATAAATATTCACTATCATTTGATTTATCACTATTTACATAAAAAGTGAGTTTATATCATTGAATTGAATTATGATGATATAGTATTAGACGCTGTGACATCGCTATTAACGCGATGTTTTTGTGATAATTTAAAGAGCATTATACTTAAATGTGTGTTCTTAATTTTGAGATTATATATTAAATCCGATTGTTTTTCGAGTAATTCTTCCATCACATTCGTAGATCTGAAACAATACATTTCATTATACATTAATTTATAATTTTATAAAAATCAATTCTCAGAATATATGAACATATAAATACACAAAAAACATTTCATATTTTCCTTTTATCATTAAAAACATTTTAATAAAAATAAAAATGCAATAAAATTTGGCATTAGACTGACATTTCCAACTTTTATTGCATTTTAGTATATGTCAATATATGTTTGTGTCATCTCATGATTAAAGATGGAAACGGTTAACCTAAATTACGGACAAATCGATAACCGACGGATTTTCGGGCGGTTTCGGTTACGATTTTTGAAAAAATCATTATCTTTACTCATGATATAAGGACATCTTATATCAGATGATGTTTTATGCAATTAAAATATGCACATTTTACAATTTAATGAAAATTTTGATTTTTTTTGTTCATATAAATGATCTTTCATCATAAATATTATGTCATTATTTTAGGATTATATTTAAATATAAATCGATACATAACAATTTTCATATTTTCTCTAAAAACACAAATGTAATGTTTATGTGATGGTCAAAGATCAAAGGTCAAATGATGTATGTATATACCTGAGAGTGTTATGATTGAGTCCCGCGTGTTCGAGATTCTGAGGATCGTCGACACAGAACACATCCGGAGGATTCCGCATCATTCGAAAGCGTATCTCATGATATAAGAGCTTAATTAGGAATGGTATAATGATGGTGGCGGATGATGAGATAATGATCTGAGGGATATTCACAGCTTTGAGTTTAAATGACGATATATTAATTTCGGAATCGATATTTTTGCATATTAAAGTCGTTAAAAGCAAAAGAACGGCATTCGCTTTATGCATAACAAAAACTGGGCACAGACTTAACCATGACACTGTTGAATGATGCTTATGATATCCCATGATACGCAATCGTTTATAATAAACATTTCTTAAGTAATAACGGATCATTATCATCAAAATCCATACCGAAATATGCGAATATATCGTTATTGCGTATGAATTTAATAATGATGATGATGATATGTTAATTTTAAGTGACGTTTCTATTCCATTCTCATTCAATGGTATTAAATATGAGACTAAAACTAATAATATCTAAAATTTTTAAACATATAATTAATATCATAATTAATATATTAATATATAAATGATATAAAATGATCGATAAAATTACTTACGATTAATATAATCTGAACACAGATCAATATTATAGTGAATGTGTTATTTATATTATTATAAAGTGCTGAGAGATCATTATTATATGGGAGCGTCAAAATTGCAATATGATCATCATCCATTATTAATTATTATATTTTAATATAATTAAAAATTAATAATAAATCATGAAATTATTAAATTATTGAAAAATTAATATCAATTAAATGCGCATTTATATGTAACCGTTTTTCTTTATATGTATTTTACAATATGCACATTCAATACAAATGTTATGTTTAATAAAAGTGCATAATGATGGCGCTAAATGCGTTTCCATTGAATTTTCCAAAAATAAAGTTTTAGTTTTATATTAAAACATTTAAAAAAATAATTTTACATAAAATAACTTTTAAACTATAATTTAAGTCTAATTTATAATATAAAAATTATACTGAAAAATCAAATACTACTATTGCTAACTTATTTTCTGCACATTTAAAATTTATTTAAAAAAAATTATAAAATGACAATTTTATTTTTGCATTAATAATATGAGAAATATAATTTTAAAAATTTAATATCATATTAATACATGTATTACTAAATAATAAGAGATAAAAATTAAATACATAATAATGACATT
>JAQIXB010001594.1:0-10156 GCA_034697405.1 Mesoplophora pulchra
TGGGACCAGGGTACGTGTCCGTCTTAGGGAGGATTCCGTCTTATGGAGGTTCCGTCTTAGGGAGGTTCGACTGTATTTATATATTATATAATATATAACATATTTTATATTTAAAAATTTGAAAATTATTTTGAAATTTTATTAATTAAAAACAAAAGAAACTTTTATTTGAACTTTAATTAGAATATTTAATGCATAATAAAAAGAGAGTAAACGTTTAAATGAAAACATTTAATATAATTTCATGATATTCTAAAAATAATGTATAAAATTACATAACTATTTATGGGGAAAATTTTATTTTTTATATCATTTTACAATATTAAAGCATTTAATTTTAATTTAAGAAATTATGCATATTCATTTTATTGTAAAATTGTTTTTCAATGGAATCATGCGCATGTCAATAGCATGATGAGCATAGTTCAAATGCACTTTCTCTGTCGCCACTAAAACATTGGAAATATGAAATAAAAACACATTATGATTATGCCTTTAAAAGTTTCCAAATATTTTAAAATACGAATAAAAATAAGTATCGCATGTAAACTTTATAACATACTATCCATATGCGCGCATAAAAAGCATATAAAGTAAACAGTTTTTTGATGTATTCACGTTATATTGATATATATTCACAACATTCATAACATTCCCAACATTCCCATTTTATTCCCGGGATCGTTCTAATATTATATTGTGCTATGAGTGTGAGTGGCGGCGGAGAGAAAGAGATGTGAGCTTTGGTAATGTTAATAAAGAGTATGTGCACATGACGATGATTCATGTATTTCATGTATTTCCATGACAAAAGTATGGATATAATTTATAAAAATATTGGAAATGTCATAAAATGTATTGTTGATTCATATGCTCACATTAATTGCATTTATGTTTAATTTCATATCATTTTGAAAAATCATTGGATATTTGTATCATAAGTGACGCATAAAACTGAATAAATAATATAATTATATTATTATCATATTTCTCATTTAATTATCATTTTAATGACTTTCAATTCAATTGCATTATTATATGCATTTTCATTTAATTTATATTTTTCTTTAATTATTACCGTAATATTATTATTGAATTTATTTTGAAATACTTTCATTGTGTTTATGTTTTAAAATTAATATTTTTATGAAAAATTAATTTGAAATGAATGCTCAAAATATGTGTGAAAAACGTTATAAATGCTGTTCATTGACAGTACATTTTTATAATATTTTTATAAAATTATTTATAATTTTATTATCCATTAATTGTTTTGTAAAATGTATTGATAATGATATGGATCTCTGCGGAGAGAACGCAATTGATTTATCGAATCTCAATCATGCGTATGTATTCATTTCTTATGTTTTTTAACATTAAATTCATTGAATTCTATATATGTCTATAAACATTGTAATGTCATATACATGGTGATCCAAACTAAACTATACATACGATTCTATGGGAAGTTTATTAAACTCTCTATAAATGTTATTATATATTTATTTTAAATAAAACATTTAAAATTGAATTTTTAATTAAATTTTTATTCAATTAAATTATTATGTTTCCCATGTATAGTTATGTTTGGATCGCCCTATATATAGATATGGCATTAACAATTAAATGCAAAATATAACTAACATTTTGTCCATGAATTGTGATGAATTCATTATCATTTCATAATCATTTTTACATGTGATGTTTTTTATTTTTATCATTTCTTTGATGATAAATGAGGCACAAAACTGTTAATATTTATTATGCGAAAACATTTAATTATTTTAATATCATCTTTTATATTCTGAATTAATGCAAAATGAACATACCGTTTTACTTCACATATAAGACCGGGTCTTATACCGTCTTAATTTTTTAATGAATATTTTAAATGAATAAAAAATTGAGCACACCTCAACTTATAAACAATTGTTCATTTATTAATTTATTTAAAAATTTAAATAAAATTTAATTTTAAGTTTTAAATAAATAAATGAATGCCTATTAACCGTTTAATATTAATTTATTATATGAACATACGGGGTCCTATAGCGCGAGGTTAGAGGGGGTCTTATACCTCGAGGTATAATATACCTCAAATGTACCATTACCCTTTGCACTATAAGACACGGTCTTACATGTGAGGTTAAACGGTAAATGGAATAATATGATGACCATAGTGTCTAAATGGAAACACGTAATAACATATAATGCTACTTTCACTTAAAAGATATATAATATAAGCGCTCTGAGCCTACAATATTAAAGCGATATTTTGTATGCATCCATATCTATGAAAATGGACCGTTTTGGCACATGAAAATGTCTTTTTTGACCTTTTTTTAGATGCCTCAAAATGCATTTTTAAAAACATTTTCGTTTACACTTCCCTTTGATTTGAAAGTTTCGGAAATTTAATAAAATATATATGGAATTAAAATAAAATATTAATTTTTATTAAAATTTATAAAAAAATTTTCCATAAATTGCAAAATGTGTGGGAAAACGGGCATTTTATTTTGAATTCCAAGTAATAGACCATCCTTACATTTGTATATATAATAAAAATCTAATTAAAAAATCAGTATCATGATCTTTTAAAATTTAAACGTATGATGCTGCAATTAACGTATATAAATGCCGATTCATTCACTATTTTATTACTGAAATATTTAAATTAAAATATAAACGCGAAAATTATTGAATTAAAATAATTTTTAGAATGATCATTGTTTATATCGATTTTATGTAAAATATAATTAATATTAATTATTAATGAAAAAATTAAAATTCAATTACAGTACGATTTGGAACTTAACATTTTTCAATGATGTGCGTCGCGATTTTATGTTTACTTTTTGTTCACCCTTTAAATTCGATGATAATTCACCATTAAAACAATGTAACGGTGCATATGCATGTGACATCAGAAATGCCATTGGTAATGTGATGCTTTTGTTTATTATTTATTTGACATTAATTTTCTATTTATTTATGATCATATGACTTATAAAGGATATAAACCAAAGTCAATAACCGAAATGAATCCTGAAATTTCTGTTGATTTTAATGGGCCAAAATGTGACGAATATAAAAATATGGACATAAATAACACTCTTCGTATACATTTCAGCTGTGGACCTCATTTGGTATTTAATTTATTAATAATTTTTGAATGTTAAATTTTAAAATAACTATTTTAAGGGATCACCGGAAATATTTTTGGAGAGAAAATGCGTGACGACGATCTTATGGCAAAGTTCTGCCGCATGTAAATCGAAAATACGGCACAATGAAAAGATGTGTTATGTTTATGATGATAAAGGCCTAAAACATGATTTAACGCCTCTCATTAAACCAAACGGAGGTCATTATCGTGTTTTAAGTGCAAATGATGACGATGAAATATATATAAATGTGTGCAGTGATGCCTCTGTTTGTGGCAATGGATCAGGCGCATGCCGCAATGATGTGACTTTAAAAAATAGGTACGAATCAATAGGCAATTATCAATGGTATAATATTTCATGGAATGGTAAATCATCAGCAGCACCCTATGATCATATCGTATTAACATATAATACGCTCACACAAAAGTGTAAATTTAATGGTGGCGATTCATTTTACAAAACCATTATAAGATTCCGATGCCCTTCGATTATAGAAAAGAGGAGTTTAGACTCTGACGACAGAAATCCAAAATTAGTATCAAATTTTGATTGTGTCTATGAAATTGAATGGTTAACTGAGTATGCATGTCCCGTAAAAACATTAGAATCACCCGCAAATACATGCGTTTTAAAGGAAAACATCCATGGCATTGATTTGAATTTAAAAGCATTCTTTAAATTGGATAATAAATATTACACCATTAATGATGTTAAAATAAATGATACTGAATATTCACTCATTTTTAATGTCTGCGGAGGTTTAGGAACTACAAAATGCGGAGAAAAGGCATGGCGATCCAATGCCGCATGCCTTAAATCTAAAGATGATAAAAATACACGTGTCATTGGGTCAATTAATGATGGAAAATTAATGTATATCAATGGAAATATGATTATTAAATATTTTACAAAAGATTCAAACTGTAAATTGGGAAATAATATGTTTAAAGAGACGACAGTCATTGAATTTATTTGTAATGAAACAATAGGCATCGGTGTGCCTGAGTTTATGAAATATGAGGAATGCACATATTACATAATTTGGAAAACTTCAAAAGTATGCTCAAATAACGTTGATTATTCATGCACTGTGAATGTATTAAACCATACTATTGATTTGGCGATTCTCACGAAAACATATAAAGACGATCCATGGATTGCCGATGTCGCACATGACTTACCATGGTCGAGACACGCAAAAGCTAAAGATGATGTCATTTTTATAAATGTCTGTGACAATTTACCACGAAATGTAAATACGTCGCTATGTGATCCCTCTGCAGCCGCGTGTATGTTTATTGGTAAATCAAATAATACAATAAATATGGGAAATTTCGTGACACCACCGATATATAATAGTGATACAAAAGCAATTGAATTAAATTATATTAATGGATTTGATTATAATAAAAATAAAAATATATCCTCTAAAATCACATTTCATTGTCAGCAGGGAATTGATTCATTACCGAAACTCATTGATGTCGACGAAGATATGGGTGTATATGAATTCGAATGGAAAACCGCCGCCGCATGTCCTTTGGAAATATCTAAAGGAAGTGATTGTAAAGTTTATGATAAACTTTTAGATATAACGCTCGATCTTTCACCACTGAAAAGTGATAATTATTATTTAAAAAATGGAAAATATAAATATTATATTAATGTATGCGGAGGTATTAAAAACACCCCATGTAATGATAAGCAATTGGGAGATGAGAATGGTGCGATTGGAATATGTCAGATCGATTCTTCAGATGAAAAGAAAATGTGGAGTTTAGGAATGGCCAATTCTGAGCTCTCATATTGGAATGGATTTATTAACTTAACATATACAAACGGCAGTCGATATCGTGACACTGCACGAACACCACGAAAATCTCAAATTATGTTTATTTGCGATTCAATGATAGGTAAAGGTGTACCTGAATTTATCGGAGAATCAAATCGTTCCTACACATTCAGATGGTATACGAGTTATGCCTGTCCTCAGCCCCTCAAAACTGTCAATTGTGTTTGGGATAACGGTTCTCACTTAATTGACCTCTCACCTCTCGCACTTTCACAGGGAAATCATTTCGCTGTTGAAATGAAAGGCACAGAGCATTCGATTTATTATATAAATGTATGCCGACCGCTAAATCCAATTCATAGTTTATCCGATAATGAACTAAAAATGTGCGGCCGAAACTCTGCTATTTGCAGAGTGTCAATAAATAAAACATATTTAAGTTTAGGCGAAGTCATGGATCCACCAATAGGTGATTTTGATAATGGAATTAATTTAATATATCATAATGGGAGCATATGTCCACACGATTCATCGAAAAGAATAAAGACGCGAATCCATTTTGTATGTGATCCTCACGCTGATATTGGGATGCCATTGATGATTGGTCCCGGAAGTGAAAAGGTCGACAGAGATATGTGCATATATTTAATAGAATGGAGAACTGCTATTATATGCTCATCCGTTGATCCGCTTCCCTTAGAAATGAATTCATGCGTTTTTAACGATCTTAGAACGGGTCTCAATGCAAATCTCACATCATTAAAAAGGAATAATAATGAATCGTCGTATGATGTGCCGATGAATGATAAATCATTATATTCTTTGAATGTCTGTGGCGCCGCCAATTCTTTTGCTCAATTGAATTGTGTTAATGCTGCTGTTTGTTTCAAAGACAATAGAGGACAATATGTTAACTATGGTTTAGTATCTAACAGTTCTTTTTATTTCGACGGTAAAAACTTACGTCTCAGATATTTCAATGGTTCTGAGTGTCCACATACAGATTCAGGACGTTTTTCATCTGAAATTATATTTAAATGCGACGAAAACATTGACCATAATGTTGGGAGACCTCAACTCATAGAAAAGTACAAATGTTTATCAATATTTGAATGGGAAACGAATTTAGTCTGTGGATTGAAATTACCATCATGTTCCATTGTGCATAATAATCGTTATTATAATTTGAGACAATTATCGTCAATTAGTCACGCATGGAATGCGACAGATGATAATGGAAATATTTATTATGTTAATATATGCACGAAAATTCCATCGAATATCGGTTGTATCGGAGATAATACTGCGGCGTGTCGATGTACGATCGATAAAAATACCAAAACTAAGACATGTTTAGATAATATCGGAGATCCCTCAGATCATGAATTAACCATAGATTCGAATGAAAATTTAATTTTAACATATAAAAATGGAAATTCGCATCTTTGTGTTGCACCATTAAAAACTGAAACACGAATCATTTTCAAATGCAGTAATTCATCGGGAAATTTGAGATTTGTAAACAGCACGTTTAATCAAAAGCAATGTCTGTTCACATTCGAATGGAAAACATTCTTAGCGTGTCCCATCAATGATCAAAACGATGTATTATTATCAAAAGGAAATGGCAATTTATTTGATGATCGCATTAAAATTCATCTAAAAATTAATGCACTTTTATCTAAATCATTCACAGCGATTGAACAGAATCGAAATGAAAATTATAATTATGTGATAAATTTAAATCACAGTCAATTTTCTGATGGGCATTGTCTTAATGCTGCGGTATGTCAGACTAAACCGAACTCTACTTTTATGAGAGACATCGGAAGTTTAGGATCTGAACAATACTTTTGGAGAGACAATGATTTGGAAATAGTTTTAGAATCATATGAACAAAAACGAAAATGCGGAAAAAATGCCAATAAAAATGTTAGCACCATAATCAAAATGTTTTGTTCACATTCTCCAGGCATAGGCATAGGTGAACCAAAATTCTTATATGAAAGTAATGACTGTGATTACATCTTTACATGGGACACTAATGTCATATGCCCCGAAAATTACGAATCATTCACAGAAATTAATGATAAAATATCATCGGACATTTCCAATTTAGAAGTATCCGAAAGTGAAAAATCTAATGCAAAGGGACACGCATTAATTGGATTTATTATACTATTTTTAGTATTAATTACTTTCGTTGTAATATATATCGTGCATCAAAAAACTCGGTATGTCTTATTTATTATTTTACATTTTTTGTTCTTTTTCTTCATTTATAATAAATTTTTATTATTTAATCATAACATATTCATATATTATTTTCAGACC
Organism: Mesoplophora pulchra; assembly: GCA_034697405.1. Classification (NCBI taxonomy): domain Eukaryota; kingdom Metazoa; phylum Arthropoda; class Arachnida; order Sarcoptiformes; family Mesoplophoridae; genus Mesoplophora; species Mesoplophora pulchra. Next base: position 7,297 of record JAQIXB010001594.1, read on the forward strand.
GTCATTAATGTTTAGGTTTAGACGTCTTTTTTCACCTCAGGTTAATGACACAATTCATTATCATCAGGTATTGTAATTAAAAATAAATTTCTTTACAAAAATTAAAGATTTAATTATTAGAAAATTTATATGAATCGTTAGTGTACATATACAAAAAATGACTATTTCCATCGATGTCTATTCCTGTCGGGTCTACCATTAGATATACATTATTAGCATAAATATATACATACATGTATATACATGTATATGTAAATATGTATGCGTATATTATAACGTTACTTATTTATATTTATAAAATACTATTTGCAATTTACTATTAAATTTAATTTATTATACATATAAATGACCGTTTTCAATTAACATTATATAATGCTTAAAACAATAATGTGTATAAAGTTGTGTGTGGATATGTGTGGATGATATGAGAATTTTTAAAAACCAAACTAAAGCAGGAATCGACTTTATTGGAATAGATTTTAGACTCCGCACAAAAAATATATTAAATGTGTATATATAATATGTATATAATTATTTCTCTGTTCTTTCATTTCAATTTTTCTATGTTTAGTATTTAAATTGAAATATCGTTTAATACGTTTACTATTTATTTGGATGTTATCATTAGAATGATCTATTACTGTTGTTAAATGTTATATTATTATGTCATTAATTTAATTTTTATAAAACTATATTCGTCTTTTGTTATATAAATGCATCATACAAATTCTATATATATACAAATCAATAGATATCTTTATAAATGAAGAATCATTTCGCAGTCGGATTATAGAGATAATGATCGTGAGGATATGGCATTTATCAGTTCCGAAAGAATATCAATAAATTTCACCGCAAATGTAACGCCATCACTTTCATCATCATCACGAAACGTGCCTTTTGACGATGTTAATGATGATTCTGATGTCGATCTGTTAACATAAAGAATATCCTATTATTATATTCAATATTTTATTCAATTGTTAAATATGATAATTCTTTTTAATAATTCCTAAATTTTATTTTAATATTTTCTATAAATTATTAGCTTTAATTATATTTAAAATTTACTTTAATTTAATCTGTGATATTAATAAAAATTTAGTGATCACATTATACAGTATTTTCACGAATAATCTCTCAGCACAGAGACTGTTTACATTATAAACGCGATTCGTACGGAACTATTTTTTTTATTTTATAATATTTAAATGATTTTATTCAATGAAATACTGTATTCACTATTATTTTGATATGTTATAAATTATAAATCACAATATAATATTAGTCTCATTTTAATTTCATTAAACTCTAGTCTCTAATGAAAGTGCTGCTGACCAAATGTATCAATGTTATGCTGTTATTTTTCACTCATAAATTAATGTAATACATGTTATGTCATTTTTGAAATTAAAATTTTTTTATAAATTTTCATTATCATTATTGAATATATTATAAATTTTATATTATATTTAAGTTAAATATAATTATGGTTAAATAATTTAACCATAATTATACGGTGGATTCCTGTTATACCTACAACAAGCAGACTTATTCCTTTAGACCTATTCCTGGGAGACCTACAATAGGATACATTGTATATACTAAACATAAATATGCAAATACAATGTATAGTCAAACCTCCCTAAGACGGAATCGATTGGGAGCAGGGTATGTGCCTGTCTTAGGGAGGTTTGACTGTATATACATATAAACACATAAAAATTGAAAATTAAAAAATTTTAAATTATTTTAATAATTAACCATTATAAGAAAAAATCACAAACTTATAATTATAATAAAAAATATCAATAAAATGTAATTATAAAAAAAATTATAATTTAGTATAAATTTTAATTACAAAATTAATTATAAATAAAATGCACAAAACACAAATGTATACATTGATACTGAAACAATAATGTACAATTACAATGTATATATTCATGTGTAAGTCATATGGGAATGTTTCAAATGCTTAGGTCGAAACAGAATAGGTTTAAAAGGAATAGGTTGAGACGGAAGTAACCTAATTATACATAATAGTGAAGTTCAAGTTTTACGCTAAATGTGTATTTTATTGTGAATAATTTAAACCTAAACATGTGCATTTTATAGAACGTGTGGAAAATTGTAAGTTTTATATTTACATTGAAAAGTTTCCCTGAAAATATTGAAAAATTAGGAATATTATGAAATGACTAAAATAAAAAATTGAAAGACACAAATTAAAAATTTATATAAATACCCATTGACCTCAGAGATGAAATTTTAATTTATTTAACTATTTATAAACCCTTTAATTTTTCATGCGCGCCATACGAAAAGGTTTAAAAAGTGAGGTAATACGGTATTTTGCAAAAAAAAGCCAACTTTGTCAATGTTCCCAGGATTTACCCACATTTTATAACAAAACTATGATGCATTTAAAATTGCACTGAAAGATTAGTTGATATTTATGCCAAACTCTTAAGTATATTTTCTTAAAAAAAATTGAGAATTTTTTTAGGAATCTTCCCAAACAGCATGATTCCAGAAGTTTTTCCTAAATTCCCTAAAGAGTATTTAGTATATTTCTAATGCAGAAATCTGCCTGTGTTTTTATATAATTATCTTAAATTTTATTTTTCATAAAAATTTTTCATACTCTCATGGTTCCCAAAAATTTGGGAACGCTCACATTTTGAGTAAATATAATAAACCTAATGATAGATAACTCACAATTCTATTGCGTACCTTTGAGTTAATCCTATCATGTGTGTAATATACAATTATTATGAAATTACATGCTGTTTTAGTCATCATCTAATTTCATAATAATGTAATTTCGTAATTAAAATATCGGCAGAAAATATGGATA
>JAQIXB010001595.1:0-10147 GCA_034697405.1 Mesoplophora pulchra
CGTGCATAACCATTAATTTCCCGATGTTTAAAAGTCTCTTTCTAATTCGGGATTCCCCGAAAAGTTGGAACTCTAGTCATTATTATTATTATTATTAAGACTAGTTAGAACTACTAGTAAACGCTGAACTAGTACACATCTTTTGTCTGATAATATTGATCATATACAATATTTTTTAGCATTGTAAATCATCCCCTATGTCATGTAAACTAGCATATACTAGATATATACTTAGCAAAATGTATACTATATTTAGTGTATAATGTACATGTTCCCATAACATTTGTAAACTAACAACAAACTTTATGTCACTTTGGACAATGCACAATATTACGTACAACATGTTAGTACGACTGTACTAGCATTAGCATTAATAGTACATCTACTAGTTGTCATCATTCTTTCTTTAGTTTATATTATTATTATTAAAATATTAATAATAATGTGAATGTAAAAATAAAAATAATACATTTTAATCGATAAAAATATTCGCACCGAAAATTCACTATAAACACACTTTCACTGTTTTTATATATTATAATATTATATTATATATTAATATGTTTATTTAATATATAATTTTTTTATATTAAAATATAATAATATGCATATTATATTATACATTTACATACATGTATTTATTATACGTTTAACACTATTTAATTACAGACATATACTAGCGTCTGATATTATTATTAAACATATATCATTGGAAAATGCTATTACCGTCGTGCCTTTTACCGCTTTATATTTTCACCGTCATTTTAATATTTAATTTTTCATTATTAAACGCGACACTCTCTCAAAGCAGTCGCACATTAAAGGTAATTATTAATTAATTAATTAATTTAATCGTTTACACTAATAATTGTGTATACTAATAATTAGTACATTTACGAACACATATTTTTTATAAACATTTTTATATATCAATTGATAATTTGATTTTTTAGCATATATAAATACAGTGAAACCTCTAATGTTAAAATTAGCCTTTTATTAGACATTTGTATCATAATGAATGTTATATAGAGGTTTCACTGTATTTAATTATGCGGAATAAAGAAAAAGTGTTATATGTGAGCATGAACTTAGCTAAAGGTTAATTACTAATAAATTAAATTAGATTAAGAGATTAAAGTTAACTTAATCTTAATGACGTCATATAATTTAAGTAAATTTGTATCATATTATGCTTTTTAATAATATAAGTGATTTTAAGTGATGTTAACTAATATTAACTATGTTCAAATGTGTGTAAAGGTGGATCCATTAGGACCGGGATCTGAGTCCATTTTCGATCGTAATTTAGTGGTCATTAATCCAAAGGTCAAAGATATTTTACGCGATTATCGGTCATATCATTTAAACGGTACAAAAACACGGAATTTCAACGGAACAGTCTTAGCGTATATCACACCCGTAATCATATACTATCACATATACTAACAGTTTTAGAAACCACTGATGGAATAAAATTGTATTGAAAATGCATGTGATATAATGTATCAATGATTAAATTATATTCATAAATAATGAATGAATGCATTTCTCAATTTAATTGAAATAATATTCGAGCAGTGGTTCCCAATACTGTAAATAAATGCTCAAATGATGCTAATGCTAGTGTTTGTTAGTGGAACTCTCATGGTTATGAAATTGCGAAGATATTTGCGCATAAATTTAGTCATATATCGCCAGTGTGGTTTCAGGGAAAGCTTCAGGATGACGACAATGGTCTCATAATCGAAGGCGCACATGATATTGACTATAAATGGATGCAAAATGTACGCGCACAGAATCCCGATATTAAAATAGGTATGTATACTATGCTATTATACGCACATTTACTTTCAGTATATTTTCATTATTACTTATATTATACCAAAAGGTATGATCATAAGTAAAAGTTGCAGTTAAACGTAACATAATTATGAGTATAATATTTTACACGCGAATTTAATTACAAATTTTATTGATGATCTTATCTTTTGGTGTAACTTTAAATGTATATTTTTGAAATGTTCGATTTTAAAACGGCACATTCCGGGAATTTAAAATCCTCTTTTCCTTTTATCATGGAATTTCCCTTTTTTCTTAGAAAGTAGAAACTAGTATATTTGTATATTTGTATATTTGTATATTTGTATATTTGTATATTTGTATATTTGTATATTATATATGATTCCATTATTTTGTGATTATTTAATAAATTATATAATATAAGTAAAGAATTAGTATTAAAATTTTCGATTATTTATAAAAAAAAATAAAATATTTTATTTTAAAAATATTGTTAGTTATTACTACAGTACCAGTACTAGTTTCATATTCTAGTTAATATACCAATTTTTAGTTATCTATATATAAATGCATTATGTATTAGTATATCCATATATTTATAATATATATTTAATATATATGAATGATACGACATTTGGATTAATTTTCCAAAAATGTATTATTAGTAAAATCGTATGTTTATGTGACCTAAAGGCAGATTTACTATCACTAAAGATTCACTAGTAGATACTAGCAGATACATTCATACATATATTAATACATACTTTAGTAGATATATGTGATACATACATAATATATATATTTTGAATATGTATATATTTCTATTAAATATTTTTGCCAAAAAAAGAAATTATTTCCCTCCGGACAAATATATTTGCTAGTACACATGAAAACACACTTATACACTTAATACTATGTGCATGGCATGCATATCTAATAGTAAATGTACAACTAGTTGCTAGTGAATCTTCTTTCATATGTTTAGCAAAAAATGTTATAATAATGTTATAATATTTTATGGCATTTATAATAATAACGTTTACTAACGTATGTCAATGTATTAAATTAATTGTATGATATTAACATAAAAATGTGAATTAAGTAATCATTTCCCAATTAACTAAAAATGTAAATAATAATGCAAATGATGGAATCATTCAGTGCCGCGAATTATTTTCGAGGGATGGACGCATGCGCAATACATGTATCTCTCAACACATAGCAATTTAGTGCCATCAATCGCGAGACATCTCTGTGACTTCGCAAAGGTATGTCCATAGCTCACCTTTCCTATTATCTACTCATATGTATACAGTATTCGAGATTTTGGAGCGGACTCAATGCCAATTTTTATGCGCATATATGCATATATAACTCTTAATATATGCATATATGCGCATAAAAATGCGCGTTAAGTCCGCTCCCAAATCTCAAGTACTGTACTAACATATATTAGCATATATTTGCATTTATAAATATACGGTATGAATAAGAATATTATCGATATTTATTTTTAAAAATAAAATATTTTTATCTTTTAATATATCATTTTAATTATATTTTTCATCATTAATTTTAATCTCATATCATATAATATTAGCATTATATATATCGATATAATATATGACGTTTATACTATAGTTATAGTGAATTAACAATTTCATTAATCATATATGCACATGAATTTAGTAATGCATTGTAATAAATGAAACGCCATGTGTGCACTTAAAGTAACTATGCATAAGTAAATTAATGTGAAAAAATGCTTTATGAGACTGTTAACGCACTGTAACATGATAATATTATAGAAATGGGAATTCGACGGTTTCGTATTAGAGTTTTGGCACGCATTTTCCTCTCATAATCGTGCGTACGTATTAATTTCATTATTATATTACACATTAAAAGTTAATTTTAGTTAATTTTAGTTAATATGATAATCATTATTATCTTAAAACTATTTAAGGTGAATATTTATAATTTTTATAAAAATTTAAATTAATATTATGACATAACCTATTAACGTTATGTTTATAGTGACATCGCAAAATTTGTGCCGAAATTTCACGCGCATTTTAAGAAAAATAAATTGGAACTGTTTATAGCCGTCCCTCCCCCGGTTTATTATGGGTACACATAGCTTTAGTTAACATTAGTTATATCTATGCTGTTCTCTTATGATCAGAGACGCTGATTGTAACTGCATTTACGAATCATGTTCTATTCGTTCAGAGCTTTCATAATGCAGTATATTGAATTATATATATTCAATTACAATATGCGCCTATGATCATGTGAGAAAAGTGTATTCAAATTTTATGTGTTTAAATAGCGGTAAATCGGGCACATTCTTAAAGGACGACGCCGAACGTTTAGCACCGTATGTCCGCGGCTTTAGTATCATGACATACGATTATTCAAATCCTCAGCGGTAATTTTTAATTTTTATTAATTAATTAATTAAACATTAACATAATAATTATTTACACGTATTTATTTATTATTAAATTATATTATTTAAAAGATATAAAAAATGTTAAAATATTTAAACGTTAAAAATTTTGCATTAAATAATAGAAATAATTAAAAACGCAAAAATAATTAATGCATAAAAATTTGAAATTTAATTTAAAATTTAATTTAAAATTTAATCATTATGTGATTATATTATTAATAAATAATAAATATTTACGCATAAATAATTTTCTAAATATAATTAATATAAAAAATGAAATGAAAAATGTTAAAATATGCATTTATAATGCATGTAAAAGTCCGGGCCCGAACAGTCCCATCAAATGGTTCAACGATTGTATTAAGCTTTTGACACCTAAAGATACCAGTCCCATACGAAGGAAACTATTAATGGGATTCAACTTTTATGGCAATGATTATTCGCCCACAGGCGGAGGACCCATCATTGGAACACAGTGAGTACCCTCTTTTACTACTCTTTTAGTATATATTAACACACACATATAATTATAGATTATAAATTATTATAATTATGATTATACATAATAAAGTCATAAATATCTTTCGAAAAAATAATATTTAATATAAATTATTTATATTATATTTTATTAATATATTATAATAATGACTTAAAATTAATAATGATTAATTAATTTTTCATCATGATATTAGTATAATATATTAATGTATATATGTTATGAATAAATAACAATAAAAATATTAAATTTAAAATATCGTTAATTATTAATAATTTATATTAAATATTAATTATGAATTCACGAATTTTATTATTATTTTTAAATAATTATTATAAAAAATATGTTTAATCATTAAATTGATTTTTATTTTAAAAAAATTCATTTCAATGATCAATAAATGTATACATTTATTATGTAAACTAAAAGTTCACAAATAAATTACTTATACCGTTTTACCTAAAATTTTAACGCCATTATAGCACTTAAGGGGCTTAAGGAGCTTAAAGGGTATCTTATAACCATGGGTATAAATCCCCTTTCCTTTAATACCCCCTTCGATTTCGGTTTAAAGAACTTTTAAAAATGTGCTGACCCGAGATATAAGAACGCGTCTAAAAAGTGGGGTAAAACGGTATTTCAATATACAGAGATTGAAAATAAATATAAACATAACGATTTTAAATTAATTATTAGTGCGGTGATGATACATTTTTCAATATAAATTTAAAATTAAAAATTTAATAAAAATTTAATAAAATTTACCTTTAAATATCTGATGATCATATAATTAGATGTTAGAAATTATTAAATTAGCATTAGAAATTTGTAGATATTAAATTTAATATTTATATTTAAATTAATATTAATATTTAAAATATTATATTATTATATTAAAAAATACAGTGTACACATATATATTCATAGTTTATTTATATTTTATATTTAAATGCATTTAATATAAAAATATGATTAAATGACGAATATTATAATCATTATTATCATTTATAATTATTTATAATATATTTAAACGCTGACATTAGAAATAAAAATATTTAAATCATTAAATTTCAATGTTAAAATCGACGCATTATACTCTTTATCACTCTCTGTATAATAAAACATATTTTATTAAAATATATTAAAATTTTAATATATTTTAATGGTAATATTTTATTATTCATAAATGAGTAATAAAATATAAATAAATACCCTCTTAACTCTCATAAACTAAACGTAAAAATTAACATATTTACTTATAATTGAATGACATTATATCACGCGATATTACATACTTATCATTTGAGGTTAAAGGGTATGTTTTAAAAATATAAATATTTTAATAAAAATATTTTTCCATATAAAGGTATATTTCGATATTAGAAAAGTATAGACCGAAACTAATTTGGGACGATGCTTCGGGAGAACATTACTTCGAATATAAGTAATTAATTCACTCATGATATAAGCACGTTTTTTAAATATTTTAAAATATAATTTATTTAAAATTTCTAATTTTTTATTTAAAATAATTTAAAATGAAAGGTCAGGCGCGGGACGGAATCGCGTGTTTTATCCGACACTATACTCTATACAAAAGCGCATTGAAAAGGCTAAGGAATTGGGAACGGGAATTTCCATATGGGAAATTGGTCAGGGATTAGACTACTTTTATGACCTCTTATGATATGACCTCTCAACTCAAAGGTCACGTCACACATTCCAAAGGAATAAAAAATTAAAAAATCGTAATTAAATATTAAAATTAATTAATAATTATAACACATAAATACACATTTTTTACAAATTTATTATTTAAAAAATTTCATTAAAATTAAAATGTTAATATTTATAATAATAATATTTATGTGATAATTTATAATGAGTTTTTTGTTTTTAAAAAATAATAATTTAAATTTTTATGCAAAAAATACTTTCATATTCTAGTTTATGATGAGATTATTAAATCATACAAAAGTTTCCATATATTTACAAATACAATACATACATTACCATAAAATATTAAATTATTTCTAAATTTACACGTATGAATTAAAATTTAAATTAAAATTAAATTAAAATTAATTTATCATTTTTATTAAAAAATATATATGTAATTAAATGTAATGTATGAATGTATATGTATATAATAATTAAATATTTGTATATTATGTACGTTTAGAGGTAGAATTGTTTCGTGTATTTTAAAGTTTACAGTGTTCGAAAGTGATGATAGAGTAAAATTGTAATTAAAAACATATTCTTTATTAATATATGTAATATATTATCATAATGTATTTTAACATTATGATCATATGCTTTCTCTATTATTTTACAATTTTACTCTATCATCTCTTCCGAAATGTGTAATATATAATGATATAATATATTTATATTATTATATAATATATTATATAATATCATTATGAAATGTCATTGTTAATGTGGGTTCATCATCACTGCTTTGTCGTGAGACATTCATCATTTGTCTATTCATAGATGCACTATGGTCACTATGACTATGTCCACTATGACCACCGTGAGCATGACCATCATTGCCTAAAACCAATGATTCACTGCTATTGTCTGACCTTAGGTGTGCTGATGATTCACTGGTTTTTGTGGTATCACTGTGTCCACATTTTGTACTCTTTTTTAAGCCTTTTCTTTGTCTCTGACGCTCGTTTTTCCACCAATTTTTTAATGACTTAACTGTCACCTGTGTCCTTAACCACGATTAAATTGCCATTAGTGTTAGTATCTTCATACAGTAAAACCTCAAAATACACTTTTACCTCACTTTTAAGACTCTTATAACGCAGGGTTAGCACTTGTCTTATACGACCTCAGGCTCTAAGACTCATTTTCCATTTACTATTCTCTATTTATGAGAATATCTCAAAATGTGCTTACCTCACGCTATAAGACCCAATTTAAAAGTGTGGTAAATGCTAATGATTTTGGAGATCATTATTAAGGGTTTAATAAAAATACTCCTAAAGTATGTTTTATTATGGAGATTTTACTGTATTTACTTTAATATAATTTAATTAAATTAAGTAATTTTAGTAATTTTTACAGTAAAACCTCTGAAAAACTTTATTCATGAAAAGTATTTATTATTCTTTAGGATTCATTTTATAAAGTATTAAAGAGGTTTCACTGTATTTGAATAAAATATAAATATTTATTTAATTCATTCATCATTCATTAATAAAGATATTTAATAAAAATGTTTTTTTTTAATTTTTTATATTTTAATAAAAATAACTTTAAAATTACGTACGAATTTATTATTTAATAATTTAATTAAAATATTAAAATCATTAATAAATTATGTGATTTAATTTTTTAATTTTTTTAAAGAAAATTATAAAATTATAAAAAAGGATTAAATAATATGAAATTTATGATTTAATAAATAAATATCTAAAAATAAATATTAACATTAATTCTCAGGTCATTTACTTTCTTAAAACACGATTCTCATTTTTTCATAATTTTTTAAAATTTTTATTTTTTTCTAAAAATAAATATAATCATAATCTTAGCATTAATCTTAATATTTTCCAATTTATTATACTGAAATAATAAAAAAAAATATTTAAAAATAAAATTTTTGCATTTTAATTAATCGATAGTATTAAATGCAAAATTATACTTTAAATAAATTTTTTTTAGAAAAATTATACCCTAAAATTAGTTAATATTATATAATAATGATACCATACCTTTCCTGACGCACTGAACCCTGATTTAGCATTTCGCTATATTTAAGAAACATACGATCCGACGGCTGTAAATAGTCACATTTTAATTATATTAATTTATTAATTAAAATATATTTAAATTTTAAATAAAAAATTAACATTTTAATAATTTATCATTACATAATGATCATCATTAATTTTATAATTTTAATTATGATCATGATCATTATCACTATCATATGCATATATTATACATTATTATATATTAATATTATACATTAATATATGTATAAAATATAAAATTATATATGTATAAAATTAAAATATGATATAAATTTTAAAATTTTAAATCAGAATTTAGTTAAAAATATAATAATCTCATATTTCGTAATCTTTACTAACATTTGTATACACTAATACTAAGGTACCGAATCTATAGTAGAATATGTTAGTACATTTGTATAGAATCAATCATTAGTATCAATTATTAGTTCGAATAAAAGTTTCTTTAATTTAATTATAAATTCAATAAATAAAAAATTTTTTAAAAATGCTTATTTATAATGTACGCTGTATAATGCATGCCTAAAACTAGTTTCATAGTGCGAGCATCTCAATTGAATTTACCGTAACAATAATATACTATATAAACACTTTAAGTAAATTTTACGCAAAAGGGTAGGGTCATAAATTGAAACTGAATATGCGTGTAAATTTATTATGTAATAATTAACGCAAAAATTCAGATAAAATTCTTACATATGACTTTACCTCACGGCACATAATGTTAAATCACATATAAACTAAAAACTATTACAATAATATAGGGTGTTTCGTTTAAAAATATACCGAAATGTTATAAAATTATTATAAAATATAACTTATTACTAATATTACTTATTATTATTATACAATAAATTTAGTGATATCATATATAATATTTGCATAATATTTTAGGGCGTTTTACATTAATCATATTTAAGAAAATCTTAAAATATTTGGATATAGTTTTAGATGAAACACTCTGTATATACCATAACTATTATAGTATTATTATATATATATATAATTATTGTATAATATATAATATATATGATAAGTGAACAAATGGTGAACTAACCTTAGGGTTAATGCGATATAAGTTTCTCAATTGAAGCACTTCAGAGGCGTGAAAAGTGATTCTCGCATCACATGTATTAGAATTTGTACTGATGCTAGTACCAGTCATAGTACTAGTGTTAGTACCAATATTGGCACAGACACCTGTACCAGTACTAGCATTTGTACTAACACCAGAACCTATACTAACACTTTCATTATCACACGTATTATCTTTGGGCATATATGAAGAAATGACACATGCACTTTCGCCACACACTGTATTATCAAATAAATGTACGAATATTTAGTCTCAGTTCACATTATTATTAAAATATTTATTTTAAATTTTGAGCATTTTTTAGTCATTTTAATATTATATTTAAATAATAATTTTATAAATATTTTGATTATATCTATAATATAATATACTTATATATTATATGATAATTATTACATTATTTAATAGTATTTAATTTTATATTAAAAATAACGGATGTTTTATTATGATGTCATAGTTTATTAACATTATTATTAACTATGATCACATAAAAAAATATATTATTTAATTATTATTTAATTATT
>JAQIXB010001596.1:0-10146 GCA_034697405.1 Mesoplophora pulchra
ATTGTGACTATGACTAGCATATTGTTAGTTTATTGCTATTACATGTCTCTAACATCACTATGCTCTTCAAAAATGAAAAAATATAAGTGTCAAAATGATTTTATTTCAATCATTAAAAAGGATATAAAATATTCAATGATACATAATGCATTGGGACCGAAAATGTTCCTGTTAGTGTCTTCTAGTATCTGCTAGTATTTGTTAGTATCTGTTAGAATCCCTACAATTAAATTGCTATTATTTAGTTCAACTGTTAAATAATGTTTAAGTATTTTGTCAATGAAATGTGATTTGTGACGCATCACTTTTATTTATATATAACAATATAATAGTACTATGATAGTATGTGTACATCATGATAGTACTATGTCTTACTATATCTTTCTGATGCTATTTGTTTCGCACTTATATTTTGAGTGTTTTCACATGAGTGTCATGGCATTACGTTACTATTACATTTACGTGTATACTTTCTTTTTAGTTTAGTTAGTATTATTTTTTCGTTTATAGTATTTGATTTTCTTTGCTAGTTGCAATTACTAGTAAGTGTTGAGAATGAATAAAGAAATAGAAAGCTGATGCTTTAAGTAATATAAAAATGTCGTATAATATAAGTGTATAGTATACATACATGTACACGACTAGTATTTAAGTATTATGTATACATGGATGATACATTATATGGTTGAATTTACTAGTAACTATAGAATTAGTATATATGGAAAGTACAAATATACCTATCCCTACGCACACACATTTTGACATAAGATTATTCTCTCATTTCTTTTGCTTTTACCGTTTATACGTAAAAAGTATATATATTATGGTGTCACAAACAGATGCAGAAATAGTAACTATTCCTTAGTTACTAGTAACGAGTACTAGTAACAAACAAGTGGTGGTGATGCTGATCGTACTCAATGAAAATGGAAAATAATGACTAAAGAACACTATGAAAGCATAGTGAGCATGATGATGATGATGCCGATGATAATGATAAGAAGTAAACTGCTGTTAGTACATTTACTATATACTAGCGCTGTATACTAGCATTAGCTTTAGATTGTAGTGATGACTTTGGTTAAGAGATTTTCATTATTACATTCGATACGTTCTAATACTAGTGAACGATGTTAGGAATATATTATATGGGTCCATAGAATATATAAGTAAAAGAATAGGTTAAGCACCATGATACTAACATACTAGCATCATGACACTAGCGAGAATAAGTACTAGAACTAGGAGGTTAACTATCGCATGGAAATGATGAAATAATGCCATTGAAGAGCATTGCAAACAATGGATAAAAGTAAAAGTTTTAGTAAATGTGAATGTAAAAGTGAATTGGAAAATAGTATATATAACAGTATATAATGGCATTCACTAAATGTATACTATGCTATTCTTTGCTATTCTCTGTGCATACAATACAATGGATGAATGAACGAACGAATGAATGAATGAATGAGTGAAATGCAACAATACTATGGATGAATGCGTTTTGATTCTGATGCTGATTCTGAAACCTTAGCATAGATCTAAGTTAATGACGTACGATATAAAAACGTATGAACAAAAAGTAAACTAAACTCAAATACTATTTTTTCCATTTACTAGTTTTAGGCTCAAATTAATATACAGCATTTTCTTTTCTATTATATTGTGTGTAAACTACACAAATGTATACACAAATAGTGTGAAACCGTATAAATATTCCATCACTATTTTCTATTATTAATTTAATGAAACTAAAATAAACTAGCAGAAGAGTTTAGAGACTAGTGGATATAATATTCCTTTCTTTTTATTATATTTCTTTTATTTTATATATTTTATATTATAAAAATAACTAGCCATGATAAAATAGAAATTGAAATTACTTTTTTGTGACTATTGCTATGGCTATGAATACAGTTTATATTGCTAGTACTGGTACTAGTGCTAGTACCAGTACCATTGAAATTGGTATGGAATTATAACACATTTATCATTAGAAAATGTCATTATTTTCAAAGTTCATTCACATTTTCATTTTCAATAATAAATAAAACATCATCACAATTATAGTAAACATAAATGTGTCAAAATAATATTAGCACATGTATTACTAGTAACTAGTGTATGTATAATAGAATTTTCTCATAATATACAATGGGGAATCATATAAAATATATATGTATGTGTTAAAAATTCAATTCATGCGCTTTTTTGCACAATGGTAACTAGAAACTAGTATACAATAATAAAGGGGCAAAAAAATAAAACTAAAATATACATATATATACTATAAAATTCAATAGATGCTATACATGTATACTATTCCTTTGTTATTAAATAGATATACGAATCTTTTATTAGTTTAAGAAATACATAAAAAAATCAACACTAAAATGATGCGCACACATTAAATGTGTACTAAAATTTACTAAAATATACTATGCTTAAATATTAAATGGAATCATAAAATAAAACAAAACGCGAACATATACATACTCTCATGAGAAAAGTCGATATGACTATGGCTATGGGAATGGCAAAAGTTTTCATATCATAAAAACAATGTTATGGCAATTGTACTAACACTAGTACCAGCACCATAACCAATACAACCGTTTTTTAAATATAAAATTCTATTGTTATAGAAATACAGTATGTACGATTATGTGGTCCCATCAATGCTCAGAATAATGCGTTATGCTTATGTTTGCTTTGCGTAACATATGCACATATGCGCATTATTCTGGGCATTGATGCGGCCACATAATCGTACATACTGTATATGTGTGTATATAAATGAATATGTAAATATTATATATTCAATAAAATGAATGAAAATATATATATATTTATATTAAATATAATATATTGATGTGTTTTTATAAAAAAATCATTCTTTTGATTTATATATTCAATAGTTTGTATTGATAACACTAGTACTAGCACTAGTCACAAGTCACACACACGTTCAAAAAACTGAGGGAAAAGGTACATTCGTAGAATATTCAATCACATCATTGTAATACGAATTTAAAATAAGTATGGGGTCAGAAAATTTACTTTTATTCATATACTAGTAAAATACTAGTAAATGTATATTCTATATACACATTGTGTATACATATATAAACATACATTCAATATTTTAATATATTTTTTCAGTATCTTTAAATTAAATAAAAATACAGTGAAAAATTTAAAATTTTAAATGTAAGTATTTTCCATGAATTTATAGTATATACTATGGATAGTATGTAATATTATATAAGAGTGAAACTACTGTTGGTACAGTACTAGTGTCATGCATACTTTATAAATGTATATGTAAATAATAATAATGTACCCTCTGACAATGTACACTCTTTAAAAGTCACCCCTAAAAATCTGCATTTTATTTAAATTTTTGTATTTAGTATTTTATATTTTACGACACTATTTTATAGTATATATGTATATTTTTAGTATTAATATATATAATGATTTTTAAATAAAGTTTTAGGGAATATTTCAAAACAGTTTAAGCCTTAATATTAACTAAATTTTTTTAAAATTTTTATTTTTATAAATATTTATAAAATATAATTATTTTATAAATATAAATAAATTCTATTATTTAATGTTTTATTAGAATTTAAATAAATATTTAAATATAATTTTTTTAAAAAATATATTTTATATATTTTGACATAAAATAATATAAAAGTTATAAATAAAAACTAAAAACTATTATATTACTCTATTATTTAAACATATATTATATTATACATTTCAATATTATATTTGTTTTTTGTATGTCCATCTGAAGATAAAATCTATTTCCTGATTTTATAGTTAATGCTTAGATCATCAAAAAAGTAAGTCCCGTATAAGGCTATACAGTATCTAACACTAGTAATAGTTTTAGTATATGTGAGAAAAGGTTTAGGGACATTACAATAATGTCGTGTTTCTTAGAAAATTCTTATCCCATTTTAAAGTAAAGACGAACACTTTAAAATGTTCAGGGAATTCACCTGACGATAGCTCAAAAATATTAACGAAAATATGTTCATATTAAATAATGATATAAATGTTCAATAATTTTGTATATTATAACGCTCCATTATAGTAAATAATACATTTAAAATAACTCATTTTTTACTTTAAAAACTATTAAAATATAAAAAAATTTTATTAATAAAACTAATAATTTTATAAAAAATGTGTTTATAATATAATTTTCAATGTAAATATATATATATAAAAAACATTTAAATATAAAACATCCCTATGTATTGAGCCATTAAAACATATGTGCATTTTTCGATAAAAGGGGACGGTGAAGTAACGGACGGTTAAGTAAAGTCACGATACCGTAAGAAATATAATAGAAATGCATACACATTCATATACATATAAATATGATACATTTATATATAAATATATTGAATATCTAAAGATTAGACCATTGTTATAAAAGTATATTCAATACATACATTCATACATTCATTGCATTTATATTTAACATTAAATATAAAAATATATACCATGTCCGGTACTAGTACCGGTACTAGCATCAGCAATAATGTTTGCAAAAAAATCATAATAAATATTTTCTCATATATTATTTATTAAAAAATAAAATAAAAATATTTAAAATCAATATTAAGATATGAAAAAATGTTTATGTTTATATTTAAATAAAAAAAATTGCACAGTGTCCACTTTTGAATAAATAAATACTGCATTAATACTAGTATGAATACTAGTATTAGTATATAAAATTTATCGCCCTCATATATGCTTAGAATATGCAATTTAATAATAATATTAATAATAATACATATAACTTTTACATAGTGTGACCTTTTGACCTCTCTCTAAGTCTCTATTACTAAAGATTTGACCATAGACTAGAATATTGTATTAAATAGTAATAATGGCGAATGTGTAATATGGAAATTCTATGGAAATATTTATTTTAAAATATTTAACGCACGAAAAAGTTAACTTTAACTAAATACGAACGTATTATGTGTGAATATTTTTAAATTTTTTAAATTTTGCATTTTTTGCGATTTTTAAATAAAATGCATTTAAAAATAAAATATTTTTTAAATTTTATTTTTAAAAATAACATCATAATGCAAATGTTAAATAAACAAAAATCATTTCGATTTTAATACACATATTATTAAAAATTTTAAAATTTAAAATAAAATGTAAAAATAAAAAAATTTAAATATAAAAATAAACTTAAAAATTCATGCATTAATTTATTCATTAAAATATATGCATATTTAATTTTTTATAAAAAAAGTACATTTAAATATTGCGCAAAAAGTTCATTAATTTAATCTGTTTACTTAAGATACTAGCATTAGATACTATTAGTCACATTGAAAATGACACAATAGACTGTAACAGTGAATTATACAGTGAAACCCCTGAAATTTAAATATTTTCGAAAAATATGCAAATTTCTTTCTAAACATTCACATTAAATTAATAGTTTTTTATAATGATAATAAAAAGAAATTATTCATACTCTGCACATACTAAATATTTACAATATTCAAATGCACCCTTTTACCGCGCATATCATTCATCGATAAACATTCATTGTATAATAATGAGAATTAAATTAATACGTTTACCATTATTTAATAATATTTACAAAATATTAGTATCATTATTTCTTTAAATCAAAAATACCCTTTTACCGCGCAAATATATTAAATTAAAAACAAAAAGTAAATTCGAAAATTTGAAAGTGTTTATTTTACCTCTGGATCTTCGGTAAATGGCGGATTCCGCATAATGTGTCGCTTTATTTCCGGTATTACCGCATGCGGATGATCGCGACGTTCCTGTGGAGGATCCCGACGCACGGTCCCCGATGCGTTCGTATTGACGGTCCGATCCTATCACATTATACTCATCCGTTTCACTATCGTCTGACGTATTATTGTGATGTGACGTCATATTATGGTGTCCGCCCATACGCAAATGATCACGTGATCGCCCCAAACGTGACATCGATTCCATTCTTTTATATTAATTTTTAATTTTTATTTATAATCTCTTTTTTTGAGTATTATATGATAATTTTTATGGTGACTAAAAATTAGCGAATCACCCTGTATATGAAAATAAAATAAATACATTATTAATTTTTAATTTATTCATTAATTTATTCATATAAATAATTAATATAAATATTATTTTTAATATTTTAAAAATATTAATAGAAATATTTTATTTTGCTAGTTTACATACATACTAATATTATTTTAGAATTAAAATAAATTAAATATTTATTTAATTATAATTTAAATTTTTTTAATTATTCATATAATAATATATGCGTAAATTTATATTTTAATATAATTATATACATATAATTAATACATTTATAAAATATAAGAATATATGAAAAGTAAATATTAATCTATTCTCTAATGTTATATTATTATATGTTAGTATATGCTGACGCTTTTTGTTATTCATTAATTCACTAAAAAAGTCAGTGAATCACTAATTTGTGAATCCCTAAAACATTAATTACATTATAATTATTAGTTATTTAATGCCAATGAAAACACATCAACTAGTATCTGCCAGAATATGCTAGTATCTGCTACTATCTGTTAGAATCTGCTACTATCTGCGAGTATCTAATAATACTATGGTATGAGATACAATGGAAATATGATAAAAGCTATAATTTGTGTTAAATTTTTTTTAATCATCATTTTCAGTAATTTTTAATATCATCATCATCATCATCATCTTTATCATCATCATTATAATATAATAATTATATATATAAATATGTATGTCCATTATATTTAAAAATGCACGTATACTAATATATAGTAATGAATTAGTATATGTTAAGAATTTGATAATTTTAATAATTATGGTAAAAATGTGCAAAAATCGATACATTTTATAATATTTATAATATAAATTCATAATTTTATATAAAATAAAAGAAATGAAAAATTTTCAAAAATATTTTTAAACATAATTATTACGCTTTAAAAATGTGTGAATATATTTTTATATTTATTTTGTTAATGAATTTAATGAATTAATATATAAAATATATGATGAAAATAATTAGTATAAAATATAAGAATATTTTCATATTTTACTTATATTATTCATGTGATATAATAATTTAGTAAAATTCAGTATTAAAATGGAATAATCATCATCATTGAAATATTAACATTTCTCAATACACAATGACAATGAAGTATCACTATGGTAACAGAATGTGATTCATTTCACAGCATCCATCTATACTATGAATGAGTATATATATGAAATGATAAAACATGTATAATGTAATATATACTAAAAGTAAAACTATGGCTAACTATTACCATGCGTAAGAAAAAGAAAACACTGCCAAAAGAATAACAATTATTCATTATATACCCTAAGAATATGTATATGCATATAATAAATAAAATATAAGAAATAAAATATATTTAATTTGTATAATATAATAATGAAAACACTATTATAGTAATAGCATAGTATACATTTATACACAATTCGCATATACTATAAAATAGTATGAGAATTGCATAATAAATGAATGCGTTTAATTATATATATGCTGAGCTTTAGGCACAGCCATTGAATGATGCAAATTTTTCATCATATATTTTAATACGAAAAATGAGCATCATACGAATTCAATGCTCCGATGGGAATACACTCTTTTCACGAATTTTTAGCATTTAATTTTTTATTACTAATTTTATATTATAAATTTTATTTAATATTTTATTTTTTTATTTATATTTATATTTTAAGTAAATGTAAATTTTAATATAAAATTTTGAATTTTATTAAAAATGTAATGAAAAAAGAATCATGAATATTAACGTAATTATATTAAAGTATTATATTTAAAATGTATACTAATATCAGTACATTTATTATTCTATCTCTTAATTCAATATTTAATAATTAAAATAAATTTAATTTTTAAAAATTATATTAATGATTCGTGAAAATATTAATAATGAATGATAATTATGTTCAAAATAATATAATCATATTTTTACATAAAAAATTTAAATATAAATTATATTTTTAAAAAATTTGTATTCATTAATATAAAATACAATGTTAGAAAATATTATATAACATGAGAATATTATAGATATGATATAAAAATTTACTACCGGATACTGTAAAAGTTAAGTTCACCAGTAATAGAAGCCCATGGGCTTATATTAGGGCAAAGGGCTTCTATTTGGAGCTCACATTATTTATAAAAATATAGAGGTTAATAATAGAATTAAGAATTTTTATCATATTTAAGCATATTTTAAGATATTACGTAAAATTAATAAAATTAAAAAATGAATAATGTGTTTAATAAATACATTACAATTAAAAATGTGCATATAATAAATTTTATACATAATTTCATTTTAAATTTAATATTTAATATTATAAAATATTATATACCCTGTGTTTTCCGGGCCCTAAATATAAAATTACGAATATTATATTATAATCCATATTATAAAAGGGCACAAATTATTATTGGATTTACTTTTTATAGACATATGTATTATATAAATAAATAACCATATTCATTTATATATTAAAAAATATTTTCAATATATACAGTCATCTATAAAAGTTTCCAAAATTAAGAAATTTTTTCATTATAAAATATTTATTGGGAATTGTAAAAGTGTTTCAAAAATTAAAAAATTGCCATAATCGAGAACAGAGTGTAATGAGTGAAAAGGTTAATAAAAGATAATCATACACATAAATTATCAGCATATATATTTAATTTAATTAATTAAATCATATAATTACTAATCAGATGATGATTCAATAGAAATAATTGAAAAAACAAAATTTAAAAATGAATCATCAGAATCAGATAATGAAGAATATGATTAAAACTATTTTTTTTAAAGAAATATTACATTTAATTATGCATTTTCTTAATTTTTAATAAAATATCGTTCACATATACTCTAAATTACTTTCGGTCAAATAGAAGCCCGGGGCTTAACTTTTTCCACAATCCGGTAATATTTAGTAATAATGTTCGTAATAATAATACTAAAGTATACTATCATATTATTTATAAAAATAATATGAGAGTACTAACATTAGCATTATATGATGAATATTGTGGTGAAAAGGGTTTAACCGTAAAGATATTAACAGATGCCTCTGAATTAAATTAATCCATTTAAATCTCCACCCCATTGAGATTTACTATTTTGTTTTATTAAAGCAAATACTAGTGTACACTAGTGAATATTCTAGCTACTTCATGTACTAGTTTATGTAATACTAGAATATATACCATATATTAATATGTATATATATAATAAAAAATATTATATTTTTTATAAATAACATTTATATATATTTTAAGAGAAAAGAAATTTTTGATTTATAATGATGGTGATTTTTTCATATATATTTATATATAAATATATATGTTCATTGTTTTACTAAAGTAAAGTGCATGAACATCTCTAATATGCAGAACTAAAATTTCAACTAAAAAGTAAACTAGTAGAATCAACATTGGGCTATTAAATTATTTTCTTTCATATAATAATGTACTAAAAGTATATAATATATATTGGAATGAATGAGGTCATTATCAAAACAATGGAAATAGTAATGGGGAATTTTTTCATTACATTATATTATATAATACTATAATATCATATGTAAGTATATGCAATATATTATGCAATTTTAAAGCATTAGTAACACTAGTGTTAGTATATGTGAATAGTCCACACATACTATTGTATTGTTATATTAAGTAAAAGATGAGTAAAAGAGATTTGATGTGAATTGCTGTGAATTAATGAATTATTACTTCAAAATTATTCATTAAAATCATTATTATTTATTATTTAATGTGTGATAAGACTGTGCATATATACTATATTATGTTGACTATGCATATACGCAGTTTAATATATATTTTTAAATATTAATTAAAAAAATTAAAATAAAAGTTCATTCGTCTTTTACGGTTCATACGGTTAATGATCTCTTTTAATGTATTGTTTTATCACGAATTTGTGTATTGTTTTAAATAATATATATTAATATATATCATATAAATATATTCACAGATATATATATATA
>JAQIXB010001597.1:0-10144 GCA_034697405.1 Mesoplophora pulchra
TATTGCGATGACGCATTTTATTGACCACGAAAAGACATAACATAACCTAACTTAATATACCCGTGTAAAGAAAGCAGTATGAAAGCGAAAGTATTCCTATAGTATACTTTATAATATTCCTAAGTATTTATGGACGTACTAAACATATGTTTAATTATTTTCTTAAAAACATAGAGAGGTGATTTTGTAAATAAAATACACATGTAAATCACATGTTTATGTTTTCATTTATATATTTTTATTTAAAATTTGAAAATTAAAATTTTGTGAAAATGTGCATTAAAAAGATAATGTCATTAAAATCGTGTTTTTATTTTAATGAAATGACTTCAAAAGTGAGTTTTTCTCCGGTCTCTGAACTTTTAAAAGAAAATATCGTTAAATATTTGTATGTTATAATATTCAATATCATTATTGATTTTAATAATTTTTAACATTAATTTTAAGGACGAAATCATACGAAAATATACCCGAAACTCACGTGTTTAAAGCACCATCATATTATTCGAATGATCCGATTCCATATGAACATATCACACTCTATAAAAGTAAATAATACTAATAAATTACCGAATAAATGTCTTAAAATTAAAAGAAAAATAAATAAAACCATAGATATAATACCATTTTATAATAGAATTTACTTATTTTATAATGAATTTATCCAAAATGCAGAATAAACACAATTTTATCATAAAATTTGTAATTTTATTTATAATTTTAAATAAAAGGATATGAAAATACATTGACTTATATTTCGGGTTAAATAATACATAATGTTTTGTATGTTAAAAGACATTTTAGATTTTTATGATTATGGATGTAAATATTGGATTCATCAATGTCCAAATGCATTCGCGATCATTCAAAGAATTGTATGTTCACGTGAATCATGCGATATTAAAACTGAAAAATTATGGTAAAATATAAATTCTAAAATTATTTCATAATTTAAGTTTAGAACAAACACAACACTTAAATATTATATTTATTATTATATCATTAAAATGATTGTTTTTTATTGAAATAAACAAAGGAATCACAATCGATATGAATCTTTAGTTTTATCATTATTTTGTTCATCTTTCGATTCATCGAATCGATTTCAAAGTCTTCAATCGAAACGTTACCATTGGTGGAGATCGGTATGCATTATCATCATTTAAAGTTTTATATTTATAAATTAATTAATTTATTAATATATTGAAATGTATGAACTCAGCTCTCAAAATTACCTTTAAAATCTAAGTTCATTCACGAATCAAAAAGTAATAAAGAATCGTCTTTATTATCACCTCAAAAATGGTCATTATCATATAATGATGACATAGAAAATTATAGGCCCATCGAAAGCATACGTCTTTATACAGATCATAAACAATTAAAAAAACGAAACATAAATTGTCATTTAATTGTATGTGACGTGGACTTAGATAATGCAACAATGGCCATATTAAATGATGCATTTTCTGAAACAAATTCAGATTCGAAAAAAGTATGTCATTTGATATAAATAATTTTTATCATTATTTATGTATTAATTTACATAATTTATATAATCATTATTTAAATATTTTTGATATTATTGTTTATTATCAATAATTTTTAATTTAAATAAAGGTCATGCGATTTAATGCTATAATCGCCCCTTTTAAAGTGGCATTTTATATTGACTGTGATTTGAATTCCAAAGAAAATCGTAATCTTTTATCATTAATTAATTACTTAATTCAATCATTAAAAGAATCCGGAATTAGCATTTTTCCACCGTCATATGATAATGATAATTCACAAATAGAAAAGTATTGAAATGTTTTATTTTATTAAAATATATATATATTTATATTTATATGATATTAAATATGTAATAATATTTCAAAATGTTTTTTTACTGAAAAATTATTGGAACAAAGATATGACGAATATGGCATTCCGTATGTGGTAAAATTGGACCGAAATACAGCGTTTAATGGTGTTATTTCTTTAAGAAATAGGGATACAAATAATGAGGTATATTTTTCTATATTTTTAATTATAAATACTTTTTTAACATTTTTAAATGAATACATAAATGCATAAAAAAGATATAATCATCTGACAATTACTACTTACACAGTATACGTGAACTATTTATACATTTCAAAATCATATTTTAATATGTAATTTATAATATTTACGTTAAGAAATCACATAATAATAACTATAATAAGTAATAGTTATCATAATACTTATATAGTATAGAAGTTTCAAATATATTTAAAATATTCATATCATGTAACATCAATATGAATACTATACATATACATGTATAGTAAATGTATTAATTTAATAGTCATAAATTTTAGTTTATGTGTATGTTTAATTAGATATTTACATATGTATTATTTATTAGTGCAGAATAATGAAAATTATAATATTTAAATATAATTATAAAACCGATAATGAAAAACCGAGAGACTTTAAGCCTAAGGGATTAACTAGTCTTTGTAAACTAGTCCATAAAATAAACTTTATACACTAAAGCATACACTGAGCATATTAAATACATATTTATGATATAATTTTAGTCACTAATATCTTATAATGATACATCAGGTTTTATATCAGTGTTTAAACTATACATGCATAGAGTATTTATAAATAAAAAACTTAAAAATATAATTTCAGAATAAAATAAAAAATAATAATTTTTCAATATATTAATGAATAAAGAAATATTCTGTAATATTTAATATGATTTATTTGTAATTAATTTTAGGAGGAAATTCATGTCTCTCAATTAAATAAAATTTTATGTAATTATTTAAAATATTAAATAATTGACTTTTAATTTTCAAATATAATTTATTAACGAAATAAATATAAATAATTTTATATGTTAGGCCCTTATAAATGATTATGTGAGTATTAATAATATAAATAATGAATAATAAAATAAATTTGAATAAATTACAAAAGTAATTACTATAAATATTATTTATGAAAAATAAAAAATTTGAGTGTTAAATTAGTACTGAACACAGACTGTGGGGTCTGTCGGAGCACCGCACCCGACGATCCTCGAATCGAATGCAATTTTCACGGGACATTCAAAGGAATGTAAAGTAAATTTATTAATATATTTATCCCAAAAACATTCGTAATATTTATTGCAATCATTTGGGTGTTGAAATAGTCCCGGACGTGTACATGCTGATTCCGGAACTGATCCGTCCGTAAAATTTCTCATCCCCGGAAATGTGTTTAATGCGTACAGATTTTGAAGGCTCTGCATTTTTGTCGCCGGTAAATAATGATGATACTGTTGTTTTTGTTCTTTTTTATCATCAGAATCATATGATGTATCTTCAGAATTATTAGATTCATCATCTTCATACTCAATATCTTTAAAATAATTGTATTCATCATTATAACTATTATATGATGAATCACTTTTTTGAGGATAATCATGAGATTTGTGATGCTTTTCGCTATTATCTGAATTTGAAACTGATTGATAATGAACATATTGATTGTCATAATTATTATATCGATTATCATTGGCATAATACGGTAATCGAATTTCCTGCTTTTGTGATTCATAAGGATAATACTCCGCGGGATCACCATATTGTTGATGAGTATATTGATAGTAATTATTAGGGACATTTTCTTTTTTTGACTGATCCATTACTATGACTTTAACTTCAGCATTATCTTTTTTATCATCATTGTTATTGTTGGTAATGATGGGGGCTTTCTTTTCACCGTATTTTGGTTCATTGACACGAATTTGAGTGTTTTCAGCTTTAGGAATCTGCGGCTGAATTAAATCATTGGGTTTTTCTGTGGATTCAAATTCTCTGTACGGTGTCGTTCTTTTCGTTGGTTTTGTGGTCACTATGGTCACCTTAGGTGTCGTCGATTTGTATTTAGTCGTTGCGGTCGGAGAATGGTATTGTGTCGTGGAAATAGACGCAGAAATAGTCTCATTCTGATCTAAATGTGCAGCTATGTTATGATTTTTAAGCCGTGATAATTCATATGTTTCAGTTGCAGATGATTCATATGATCCTTTATTGGAAGTGTATGGGCCTTTTCCTGTCCAATCATTCCATTGATAAGTTATATTTCCGGTTAAAAATTGGGGATGGTAATTAGGTATGGGCTGTTGATATGCATACCCCGGGTATAATGGAGGATATTGATATTGATTTATTGAACTCATATTTAGTTGAGAATGGGGATAAACTGCAGGATAAACCTGTCCCTGTGACTGCGGATTATGCCCATAATATGAATGAGGATATGGATATTGCTGATACCATGGCATTTGATAGTTCCATGATGGAAATGTGTCATTAATTTGATGATTATTAAAAAATGGAATATGTTCTAAAACTACGTCATGATCCAAACTATTATTAACTTTTGTCGGTTGTGAATATGGTAGTGATGCTGATATTGTTGATGCTGTGGGAGGTGATGGTGTCGTAGTAGTAGTAGTTGTCGTTGTTGTTGTTGTTGTCCTTATTCTTGCTGTAGCTGTTGTTTGATGGCGAGAGGCTAATGGAGAATTACTAGCAATTGGAGTAGTTGAAAATAATTTTTGTTGATTACGAAGCTGCTGAGCAATTAATTTCTGAATTGAATCAATTAGTGACGGCGGTATCGTTTCTTTAAACTTTTCTAATGCTGAATTATGATCTTTTTGTGTACTTTTTTGAGTCTGATATGTTTCATGTGTTGACGTTAATGGAAGTGATGTGACGGGTTTTGTAACAGAACTTTCAGTGGTCACATGTATTGTTGAGGGCGATGATGGCGATGATGATGGTATAAATCCGTCCTTTACTTTTTTCATAATATTCTGAATTGAATCGGCTTTGGCTTTTGGCATTTCCAATTTAATTATTACGGGATGTTTATTGACAATATCAGGAGGTATTTCCCCGATTTTCAAAGATTCGTAAATAATTGGTTCCTCTGTTTTTGTGGTCTGTGATTTATTTCCATACTCTTTTCTTTTTGGCACTAATGCTACTAACGTCTGAGAGTTTTCTGTTTCGATACTAAAAAGTTTACCGTCAGTTTTTCTCAATAAATCATTTAATATATGATGGTCTTTTGCAGAGTTTTTTTTGGTTAATAATCGTTCCTCATCATTGACCATGAGCATAACGTAATCATCTTTAGTTTCAGAATTTGATTTTATCATCGGTCTCTGTGTTGTTTCAAATGTAGAAACTGTCGTTAAGTAATTTATTGACGATATTTTAGTATTGCTTAATCCATCGGGAAAAAGTTTAGGATAATCCTTTGATATTTTTTCAATGTTTTTATTAGTATCGGGATAATCATCAGCGACGGGTATAATTAAGAGCTGAGATGCCTTTTTCTTTCCCTTATGTCTTTCATTATTTCTTTCGGGTCTTTTTGTGGTTATTTTATATTCATATGTATCTGCATTTAATGAGTCTCCAATGGTTGGAGTGTGAATCGCTTCTTTTTGTGGTGTATTATGATATGGCTGATGATGCTTTCTTCGCACATCATATTGAGAATTATAAAGATGAACATTTGCATTTTGATGACTGCGACTAGTGGATGATGGTGGTGTTGAGTAATGTAAAGTGCCTCTATTATCTGACTTTTTTTTGCCCTTTGATCTTTCTCTATTACGATTTCGAAAATGATTAGGACTAAATTTGTTATTTTCATTATTCGTATTTATATTATCATCATTCATTGAAATGCTATACGATACATGAGGACGTATATTCTGTTTTGGTTTATACTGTTGACTATAGGATTGATGTTGATTTACATATTGCATTTCCTTAGGCTTTTCAGTAACAGGAACCGATTTTCTCGTTGTGGATGATGGTAATACTGAAGAGGCACTATTATCAATTTGGAAGTTATTTTGCCATGAATGATGAGATGGTTCATTACTATTTCCCCATTGACTATTATATTGATAAACTGATGGCTGTGGGTTTTGAGTTCTTAATTGTTGCTTAGGTTTTTGTGTCGAAATAAACTGTTTATTTTTATTATTAATCTGTTGTTTTTGCATATCGTCATTTAAATATTTTATCGGTTCGTTTTTGATCATTTCAGGAATATTAATAAACTCATGTTTTGGGTTATTGTTTATTACGGGAATGTTTAAATATGCATTAAATGGATTCATATCAAATGGATTCATATGCGAATATCCTTCATGATGATAACTGTGTGCTGTCTTAAGATCGGGTATTTTAAGAGGCGATTGAGTTTTTTGACTAATATTAGTCTGTGGCGTCTTTAATCGTTTTGGATTCACCGTCGTTTTTGTGTCTGTAATTAAATGATGAGGAATTTTTGACACTTTTAACCTTTGATTCCCCTCAAAAATAGTTAATGGTATATCTTCAATTGAATCAATGATATATGATTGTGGTGTCGGATAAAATATCTCTTTCGGTTTAATATCCTTTTTTACGGTCGTTTTTGTTTTTAATGTCCAAAAATTGGGCAGTGTCGTGGCGAAATTGGAAAATCTGAATAATTTTTCAGTCGTGAATCGGTTATTTCCATTATTTTTTCTCTTAAAATTTGAAGGGTGTCGATTTAAGTTCATAATATTACTATTTTCATGTTTAACTGTTAGAATTGGGACCGGAATGACATCGGGTAATTTCCTCAATGGTCTTATATTTGAGGCTGAAACCATCGGCTCAATGTCTTTAGCCACGAAATGGAATCGGTGTGTCGTGGATTTGTATTGATCATTTGGCTTTAATGTCGTCCTTAAATTAACTTTATTATTATGATTGAGGATATGGGGTCTCTTATTAAGGGTTTGATATAAATTTTGCGCATTCTGTCGAATTTCAATTATGGGTATGCTGACAAAAGGCTCTAATGATATTTTATCATTTTTGATTGGCACTGATTGATGCATATGATTTAAATGCATGTTTCTTTTTGGTATGTTATTATTGCCATTTTTAGCGAAAGGATTTAACCGTGACATGAATCCGCTTCTAACTTCTAAAGGGTCAATTCGTGGTTCGGTCTTTTCCCCGCCGTTCCATAAAAGGCTTTTGATTTTATTTCCGACGCCTTCGACTAAATCTGATACATGCTCTTTAAATGATTTTGAATCTGATTCTTTATTAGCACTTAAATCATCACTTAAATCTACTCTTTTCATAAATTCGTCATTTGATACTGATTTAAAAGATTCATCATTCATCTGTTTATTGACATTATTATTATTATTATTATTTAATGATGAATAAAACTCTTTAATGGCGGAAGTGTCTTCTTTAACATTGGGACATCCTTTTACTAACCATTTCCAATTACAGAGTAATTTTTCTTCATCAAAGGCTAAATTAAATGGACATTTAAATTCATATGCCTGAAGATATCCTTTACCGAAATCGGAACAGTAATAAAAGTATTCGCAATTATCAAAGTGTTGGAAATAGCCGTAACTAGGGCACACAAACTTTTTCTTTGATACATGCATAATTTCGCCCGAACCTATGCATGATGGTGACCATGATGGCCAATTGCATATTTCATATCTTTCATCGAATACTAATCCAATGGGACAACTGTATTGGAATTTCTCCATTTTTTCATCATTTTGATCAAACTTAATACATCTATAAAATTTGGAACAATCCAATGGGTGTCGCATATAACCATAATGTGAGCATTTTATGAGTTCATCAGATTCATCATTTTCGAGTCTTTCGACATTCCCATACTTTTCAATGACAGCGACAAATGAATTCGATGATGTACCAAAAGATTGAATATGATCGATTAATTCATTCGTGTGATTTCTTTTATTATAATTAATCGCTTCAATCGGCTTTACAAACACATTATGAATGCTCTGCAAAAGTGGGTATGGACCATATCCACATTTTCCCATCGGATCGTCATCATTCACACTCCAAAATGCAATTCCTCCGATTTGTCTCAATACCACATATTGTGCCTAAATATTAATGCAATTAAATTGAGTGTATAAATGATTCATCGACAAATACTAGTATATTTCGACGTATACTAGTTCATTTCAAACATTTTTTAATCATGTAAAATTTGTTTTAAAAGAGGCCATCACATAAATGCAAAATAGTTTATAGTGTGATCGGGTTATATCTAAAACATGATGTATTTTTAATGCATAAATAAAGGTCTAAATTTTGACCAAAATAAGGCTTTGAAATGATATAAAATAAAAAAATGTTTTATTAAAAACGGGAATTTTTCTCATATTTAAACTTTTAATTAAATGTTAATATTAATATATTGTATTTAAGGAAAAAATCAAAGGCCGAAATTGCAAGTGAACTTTGGGCATGATAACTATACATAAATTTTTTAAATGTACATTTTTTAAAATAAAATTTTTAATTTAAAAAATGTTAATGCTTTAATTAAATGTTTATAATGTAAATTATGCTAAATTTAGAATGGAATTTTTATATATTTTTGTAATATTTTTATATATTTACAATATAATAATATTCATATGTTCATTATTAAATATATAAAAAAATTGCTAATTTTTGCATGAATAAAGTTTAAGTATTTTAATTGAATGTGAAACTTTTAATTAACATGTTAACTTAACATAACTTAACTTAACTTTGAATTAATTTAACTTAAGATGACTAATAAAGTAATTAAAAACTTCAAAATTTTCAATTTTAATTTAATTCATTATTTATTAGTAATAAATTATTACTGAATGAACTCACATACAGTATATTAACAAAATATGGATTAATCGATGATCTGCGATTATTTAATGTATAATTATGATTACGTTTTAAGATAAATTAGTGGCTCCATCATATCCCCACATTTTACTATATTTCCTTAAATTCCCTCACATATTTCTAAATATTCCCACATTTTTCACATTTCTTTGCATACCCCCACATGCTTTTACATTTATTTGCATAATTTAGTTGCAGGAATGATCAGCATCAAATGCATGTTTTTGCAAATATATAGAGGAAAAATATATATACTAATTAATTGTAAAGCGTAATAAATGATGCAAAATATTTTTAGCAATATTTTTGCCGAAATGGACAGTGGTGGGTGATTGTGACAAAAATATTTTTAAATTAAAATTCGTAAATTAATGCTTTATATGAGTTTTAATCATATTATTTAAAAACACAATTTTAAGTGAATTTAAGTGAATTAAAGTTTATTTGTTTATTAAAACTGTAACTTAACTTAGTTAAAGTTAAGATAATTTAAGTTAATTTAAGTTAAAGTTAACTTATATCTTTTCTAATTTCAATAATTTGAAGGATATAAAATTTTCCTTTTGTCACCTTTTAATTTATTTTTAAAAAAATTCGAAAAAAATAATTTTAAAAAATAAATTTTAAATTTTAAATAAAAACAAATTTTTATGCATTAAATAGTTGTTTTTAAAATATGGACATATTTTAAATAGTGTCAAACATTTTCTTTATAATTATGCATAATAATGTTATTATAAAGTAACATGTACATGTATATTAACTTAAATTAAAATTATATTAATATTTTTTAAATTAATGGTCTATTTATATTCAATTTCTAAGTTTTAAATATTAAATTTAAAAAGTAAAATATCATACCTTTAATTTAATACTAATTTCATCATCAAATCCAATCCATCGGTCGCGATTATATATATATGGTGCCGTCAAATCCTTTTCTCTGATCATAGTCCAATTGATATTATCTCTCACGGAACATATCTGATAATATGTTAATTGTCATATTCATTATGATTAAAATGATAAGAATATGATTGGGATATGATATCTGAGAATTTTATAAATTACTATAATGTCATTTAAAATAATGAAATTTAATTCACATCACGGAATTTTAGTTTTATTATATACTATTAATATATAGTTTTTATTTAATCTTTTTATTCATCTCATATTAACATTTATTATTTAATAGAATTAAATAATGCTTTAAAATTAGAAAGTTTAATTCAACATTTAATACTATAAATGATTTTTAAATTTTAATAAAATATCATATGAAATAATAATGTAAACAAGATTATGGTCGAAATACCGAAGTGGTATAGTATACTATATACAAATACCTTAATTTACGTTAATCCTTTGCT
>JAQIXB010001598.1:0-10136 GCA_034697405.1 Mesoplophora pulchra
TTTTTCGTTATTTTTTAATTATAAAATATGATAATGAATAATATTTAATAAAAATTAAGAAATTATATTCATTAATTCATTTTAATTTTTAACATATTTTTTTTATAAAAAACATTAAAATTAAACACAATTAATTTTATAATATAATTATATAATTAATTTTTCGTCATAATATTCGTTCATATTTTTAAGAAATATTTTTGAAAAAATGTGTAACAATTATATAATAAACAATTTTTTAGCCCAAATATTTTTAACTAATATTTTAGTCATATAAATATTAAATATAATAATAATAATTAATAATAATAATAATAATAATAATACCTTATGGCTTCACATTCACTAACATGCAAGTATAGCACGAGTAAAAATGGAAAAAATCGGATTATTGCATAACAAATATAACTCGAGATATATTTGAATGCCATACCCTCAGCTATATTAAAGATGTCCCCAATTTACCACTCTAAAACCTAACCTTATAACATGAGTCCCCTGATATAAGTACATTTACATATTTATGTGTTTTGTATATATTCTTATCTCAGGTCATAAGATCGGGTATGAAAAGTGTCATTGCACTATACTATTAAATGCAGGCACATGTATACCTGCATTAACTTGAGATATACTCGCGTGATGTGAATCTAAAGCCATAGTATAATACTAATCACTATGTTAATGTTAATTTAAAAATTATTAAAATATAAATACCGTTTTACCTCACTTTTTACACACTTTTATCACGAGTGATTTGAGTATATAATGTTAACATTTGGAAAAAAGAGTAACAAAAAAATCAAAGGGAAGAATTAAGTTTTAAATAAAAAAAGCTCTTATACATTGAGGTATAAATGAACATTTATCTCGTGACATGTTTAGGTAAAAATGTGAGGTAAAAGGGTATTTAATTATAATTAAATATCACATATAAATAAATAACTAATGAATGAACATACTTTTTAAATGTGAGCATTTAAATACAATACAATTATATAATATTATAATATAATATATTAAATTATAAATAATTATAAATATATAAATACATTATTTATAAGTATTTTTTGCCGTAAATGTCAATGTATATATTTATGAATTTTTATATATAAAAAAAATTTAAGCGTCAAAATTATTATAAAAATTTAAAAAATTAAAAAATGAGCGTTTAATATTTATTTCTGCATTTTCAATGCATAAACATTTTTTCATTAAAATTTTAAAATGAATTAAATTTTTAAAATCATTAATAATTAATGACGCGATACACGTGCGTTTCACGTGCTTATTACATATACACATAAATAAAGGGTTTAAATTTAATTGAAGGACGTGATGTCATCGATTATTTTATCATTATTTCTATACATTATCTTTAATTAATTTAAGACTATTCTATTCCTTTATTTATGACATCATATCATTCAAGTAAATTATTGTCATTAAATTAAAATAGGAAAATAGTGACCGTATACATCTCTATCGCTTATATTACAGAATCAATCCCTTTTAAAATAAACTCGTTTTGTATGGGGGTATCAAAATAAAAATAGAGATGTGCG
Source organism: Mesoplophora pulchra (assembly GCA_034697405.1). Lineage (NCBI taxonomy): Eukaryota > Metazoa > Arthropoda > Arachnida > Sarcoptiformes > Mesoplophoridae > Mesoplophora > Mesoplophora pulchra. The sequence continues at coordinate 1,566 of JAQIXB010001598.1, forward strand.
CATTTTATTTATTTATAACATTGATATATGTATAATTAAAAAGTTATATCTAAAAATTAATAATTTATAATGAAAAATGTGCGCACATCTCTATTTTCAAAATGAACCTAATTATATATGCATGTATTTAGTAACTATACTTTCATGAAAAATTACAGCAATGATCGTATTAATTTTGTTAATTAATTGCTAAATATACACATAAAATTTTAAAAATACGATCCGAACCGCAATTGTAATGGGACATCATTGTAATTCATTATAAAATATATTCGCACCGCATTTATATATAATCAAAATTAAAGCACAAATTTACTTTAATGACGTGAATTGCGTGATATCATTTTTTAAGTACAGTTTCGTATTTCTATAAAGTTTTGGCGTCACACCCTTAAAGTAAATCTGTACCTTAACTTTATTCGTAAGTTTATTGTGTCACTTTTTGAACATATATTGGCACATAAAAAGCGCAAAATTTAGAATTTAATTTAATTTAAGATTAAATTTGGAAATAAATACGGTATAACTATGGTCAGAATGTTTCGGCATTCGTCATAATCATTTGTGGCGGCGGTTTATACAAAATGCTTAACGGTCGCTGCTGACGGTGGACATTATATTCGTCCCTTCGCATTGTCTGCGTCTGTGACCGTAACGAAAGGTCAAATTCCACGGACTTTCTTCGGCCGCGATTTTCATTGACCAAAACAGATGTGTAATCACGTATTAATTGAGCGATTTGTAGAGCCTAAATTTATTCAATTAAATTATCATTATCACTCGGGCTATAATGTCATTTAAAAGTGTACTTTAAATATGGTAAAAGTGTATTTAACGGACCTGATGTGTTAAGAATATGTATTTCAGTGTTTTGGTTCCGGTATTGGCCATCGCTACAATCATCAGACTGTTCACAGTCGGATTATAATCGACGATACTTCGATAATCGCACATCGAAAGAACATTCTTAAAATTAATTTAAAAATTAATAAAAATTAATATTAAAAATGTAAAAAAATGGGATAATTGATTAATACCCGTGTCCGGAGTTCCAATAAATGGATGCCGTTCTGATCGACGGCTAACCATAGATGCTTCGGCCATGATGATGTATACGTTTGCATCACTTCGAAGATGGTCGCACGATGCAATGGCCACGATTGGATTAAATTGAAGAATGCCGATTTCGCCGATTCTATGTCCATACCGCAAAGAATCTGATGCTGCGTTACGACAGCTTCGATCGGAATCTTTGAGAGAAGACGTTGAGGAAGACATTGACTAAGACATTGACGATAATCGATATTTCCCAAAAGAGATGATGGCATCGATGACATTACCGAATTACCGCCGTTATAATCACCGTAATCGATTTGTGCTTTAAACGCGCATATCATAATGGCCTCTTTTTCGGTAATCGGAAAACGGTCGACGCGTATGTTGTGAATGAACTGATAATATAACAATTCTCTTTCGACGACGTCCGTATAATCGACAAAAGTGTCCAAAAAAAGGTGCTTTTTAAATATGAAAAAATGCTGATTATTGTTTTGAATGACATTGATTTTAGAGGTCATTTCCCGCGTTTGGTCATCATGGAATTTCTCCCAAAAAGCGATGGCATCCCCCACTTTCTCTTCCGATTGTAACGCCTGTTCATTGCTATTGCCTAAAACAATGAGATTTTAGTCCGACTAAGCTCTAATTCGTTTCAAAGTTTCAGTTATATATAAGTCTCAAATGCTTCTTAGCATTTTCCTCAATTCCTTAAAAATTCCAAATTTCCCTCAAATTCCTAATTGAATAAAATCGACAAAATACTGACTAAGATTATCCATTTGCCTCACTTTTTATACCCGATTATGTAAAGTAATAAAAACAGAACTAAATACTTTACAAAACTAAGACTAAAGTAATGCTGAGACTATAGTTTACAGAGACTTTGTATAATGCAGAGATTAATGCGGAGACTAAGTCTTAGCCTTAGTCTGATTATACAGCTCATGACTGAATTAATTACCTAATAATTGATATAATGCGTATCCATATGCGTTTTGTCTTAAATCGATCTTAATTTGGATCTGTTCAATCACTTCGGAAATGACGGCACAGGCGTCGAATTCCACGGCCTGAAATTGACCGTCCAAAAAGTGGATGCGCGCGTATATGCGCCGACAGTTAATCGTACTCATAATTTCGGGCCGCGATGGTGCCAATTTACGGCCGCGCGTCTCTAACGTACCCTATTAATGGACATAATATGATGGTTAAAAATAGAGGTAAATGGATAATGGATAATTTACCTGAAGATTTCTTAGTGTAAAGAGTGCGAATTTTCCCTCTTCGGTTATTTGATCCAAAGAACAGCGTTTTAAATGAGCGTTGAGATACGCTAAGATTCTGCGGTCACTCGGGTATGTCACGGAACAGGCCAAAGACATTAATTGCCAGTGACGGACATTCACTTTAGAGTTAGGATCGGGATGATCCGTCGTTTGTTTGATTAAATGTAAGAAAAACTCATTCTTAAGAATGTCCGCATCTTTACGAAGACATTTGTCCAGAATATTCTGCGCCAAAATTATTTCATTCTCTTTTTTCTTTGGCCATTCGTGGTCATCTTCGGTCATAACGCCCGAATTTCCCGATGATGCTGTTCCCGATAATCCCGAAAATGTGAGAATCGCATTGAAATTATTGACGGCTGTGGTTTCTAATTCCGAATCGGATATCACTAAAATACTATTTAATAATGGCATTTTTGTGTACGCCCAAAACGAATGTGGAAAATTTCTGAAATCTTCGGTAACATTCTTCGGTAATGATCGATTAACGCGATTTAATCGTCGTAATGTGTTCCGAAATAATCCTAAATTTTCTTCCATCGGTTTTCTCATTATATTGGAATTAATTAATATTCTTCGACAGTTAAGTACATCGTGATGCACTTTCATACGATCCTCTAATGTCATCTTTAATAATCGTTTCTTCGACGGGTCACTTAAACTACTATTTAATGCATTTAAACTATGGTTAGGACTATAACTGGACACTAATGACGCAATTTCCTCTTTATATATACTTTCAAAGGTCAGGCATTTATTAGTGTCCGTTTTTAATAATTTAAATGATATAAAATTTTCCGACGGATAAATGGTCAATGATTCGATATCGATATATCGATATGCGTTTAGTATCGATTTATCTGAAGAATTAACGATTAAAATTCCATCGCAATTAATACCTAATGATAGATTATTACCACAGTATGACCCTAAATAACCTTTATAAGTGACCGGATATAGGGTGGTCCCATACAATGGATATTGCATTACCACAGATAAATACCACACTTTAGCTATAAGATCGGCCTTTCCTTTGCCATACATACGATGGGCATCGGCTATTTTTTGTGCCCATTCTTTTGTAGAATGTGATGAGCTCTTTCTTATGCGTGGACATAGGTAATTCTCAATGTCCACATAATTATCAATTCGTGAATCTGAAGATGTCGGTCCTGATGATGGTTGACATTCACCGATGGATATCTGTGACTGGAGACCCGCCAATTGTAACGCAATACGCTCCGAAACGGGAAATTCGTCCCTTTTTGTGACACTATGTACGGCCTGAGCATAGAGAAGATTCACTTCAATCGGGTCATGGGGTATTTCCCGATTATTGCGGAATAAACGTTTTTTAAATAAAAATCGGCACTCATTTCCGATTTTACTCTTTTCCCATTGATATATGATATCAGCGATATAATCGTGACCTTTAATGACCTTTTCATAGTGTGGGGTCAATTGATACAATGCCCATCCATCGATTGATTTTAATCCGATTTTTTGTGCTAAGGATATAATGGCGTCATTGGCCGTGTCATTCGGGTGTATGTCAATGGCCTTTGTACGGCCGTCCAAAAAGTAGAATCGGCACACTAAAGAGGACAGCGTCCGAACGGCGTTTATCTCTAATAATGATGGCGGCATTCTTCGGACGTGCGTTTTCGGTGATTGAAGATTATCGATACAAAACTGAGCATAGCATGATATGGCCGCGGATTTCCGAATATTCCGACGTAAATATGTGTGAAGATATTTCGCGAATGTTTTTGAGGGCGTAAATGACGCCGTCGAAAGACCCATTAAAATCCAGCTGCGGACAGTCTCATCATGTGATGGATTATCATTCGATTGACGTATCAATTGAACAAAGATCTCATCTCTTAACTCTTCACGTTCAATACCATAACTAATAATCGTCTGAATAATTCTCGCATCTGACCTTTGACCTTTAATTGTAAAATAACAGTAAAAATTATTTGATAATTGTTCAATGAAAGTCTAATATATTGATATTTTATTAGGGTCTTATAGCGTGAGGTATCATTAACTAAGAAACATGCTTAAAGGGGTGTAAAGAAAATCCCAAAGTATAAGAGGCTCTAAAAAATAATGGATATAAAAAGTGAGATAAAAGGGAACTGACCTTTGTTATCTCCGGACAAATATTTGCATAACTCTTTGAATATGGTACAGGCTATGGCCACATTTTCGGGATCATGCATATGGACATGTGACGTCGGAATTGAGTTAATCGATGACCATAGGATCATTTCGTGTTTAGAAAGGACATCATCGCTCTTTTTACGGCGCGTCAATGTCCTCATCATACCCGATTCACGAACGTGTGTGTTAAAGTGTTTATCCGCATATTCAATAATATCGAACGCACGTAATTCCACACCCATTGCATTGTGGTCATTGTCCCGATCACGGCTGTGGTCACGACGATTGACATTATCATTAACTGTATTATTCATCACAATATTTTTATTTTCATTTAAATTAATATTATTATTTATTTTTTGATTATTATTTTCATTATTAATTATGTCATTATTAAACAATTGTTTATCACACGATTTACAATTATCATTCACCATTTTATTATTATGATCATTTTCGTGATCATGATCATGGTCATGGTCATCGTGATGACCATTGATTTGATCGTCATGAAACTCAAATGAAAATGACCGTTCCTGAAGTGAATACAGCGGTTCTTCGCTTTCTTTTGCCGATGATAATTCACCATTTTGCGGCGGAATTAACGACGGAATCGATGGTACTGATGATGGTATCGATGGTGAAGATGATGGTGTTATTGTATCCGATATTACTTCGTTATTATTACAATGATCGTGATCAAAGTTAAGATTAATATCATGATCATGATTAAAATCATGCTGAAGATTAAGATCATCATCATGATGGTTATTTAATTCGTTTATTTCATAGATATCATCATCGACATTATTAATCAGTTCTTTTAACTGTTGTCCGATGCTCATTTTTCGGGGATCTTTTTCCGGAATCACATCATACGATGCATTTTCAAATGGAATATCCGATTCTGGAATAGTGTCCGATGATGGTATCTTTTGATCGCGAAAATCGGATAAAAACGCAAACATTTGATCCAAATCCGCATAATCATTATCCGATCGTTGCAAAAGATGTTTCTCTTCAATTATCTGAGCGATCGCTTTAACCTCTTTTTGGGCCAAACTTTTAATTAAAAAAAATTATCATTAAATTTTTATTATAAATAAATTTAAATTTAAATTTTGAATTAAAACTTTAAATAAATGATGACTGTACCCGTATCGTTCCTTTAAAAGTTTTCTTTAAATAAAAGATAAAAATTTAAGCATTAATTTTTAAAATTTTTAAAAATATTTTTAAAATATTTTTCATGCATTAAAAAATGATAGAAATTCGTCTGAACATAAATATGAATTCCCAAATATTAAACTAAAAATGCTAAAATGGACAGTGTCCATTGTAAAGACATACAAAAGAGTTTCGTCGATTTGAGAGTGGTCATTTTCTTGTGCCAAAATACGTCTTTCATTTTCTTCCATTTCTTTGATTCTCATCTGTTCTGAAACGCGTTTCATGTCTTTCATGGCCTTTGACACTTCACGCGCGAACATACCGCGGACATACGCCTGAATCGTGATCACCGCACGACGCTTTCGAAGATATTGAAGACGCTGACGATGGCATCGGAAATTCAATTGAATGATAATGGCCGATGTCTTAAGATGTAAATACGACCGTCTGATGATGTATCCCTTCCAATATTTCTGGATAATTACGGCCATAGCATTACACAATGTTCGACGCTGTTCTTCAATCGGTTCGTGGACAGATCCCCGAAGAAATACTTTGCTTTTCCCGATTTGCCATTCACTCTTAGGCATCTTAAGAGCGATTAACATTTTGGCCGCAGTTTCAGCTGATAAATTACCGGCGGATAATGAAAGACGCGGTAAAAGACGTCGGACTAAACAACGATACCGAAGAATGAATTTATTGATCGGGAAATGAATGGGATATCCCTCGCGACGGATTCGGATGACATCGGACATTCCCAAATATTTGAGCTGAGTTTTGACGGAATCATCGTGATAATGATCCGCGGCTTTTACCATATTCGGTTTTATACAACGGACGTACCATGGGTTTGTCGAATGCAATAAATCGACTAAAGACGTCAGCTGAAAACGGAAACCATCGGCCACCGTCGGCCGTCCTTTACTCGTCTGTAATGTCCGTGACGTACGATTTAAAAGATCCTAAAATCATTTCATATTATCATTTCATTATTTAAAAAGTGATTTTTGTATATGTGTCTCTGCACAATTTGAAAGTCATGTGTTTGTCTCCGTACATACACACCCGAAATTAATGTCACACGATCTTCAAAATGCGCACACATAAACATGCATTTTAATATATTTTAAAATATTTTGAGCCATAAATTGATTATTCACTTTTTGTTCCGTTCTTATATATTGCGGTAACACTCTTAGTATAGAATTTTCAAAGTGAAGTATTTAAAAACCTCTGTACTAAAATTAACACTTTTTTATCTTTAGATACCTCAAGATATAAGGACTGTATAAAAGTGAATTAATCTTAAAGAGAATCTCTTATAATTTTAGATAAATGAATGCATAAAAAAAGATAATTTACCTCTGTGGTCATTTGATAACTCCAATACCACTATGGTAATAGCAAAAGAATGTAAATAAAAATTAAAGCAAATTTCATGATTATCTTAATCCTAAGCTAAGTCAGGTTTAAGATAAAGGATTAACGATAATGGATTAGACCATACCTGGAATTTGATTAAATCCCTGACGAAGACATTTGTGGAGTCATTCATGAGATCAAATAACTGATTCTGATGCACGTCTTTGTTCTTTTCGATGAATCCTCTGACGTTATAAATGACATCACCGGCGTAGTGACGGACGCCGAATTCCGTGTCCCATCGTCTGCGGTCATCACCGCGAATGTAATTCATATGAAACTCAAATTCCGAATGTAATTTATTGACATATGTCACGTCCGTTCCTTTCGGGATTCGGCATTCTTCGGTCAAAAGACGCAAAACGCATTTCGGAGGTTTTTCCAATAATTCCACGCATTGACTATTATCGGTAAAGTTTATGTGTGAATAGGAAATTCCTTCACTGTGATACTAAAATATATTCATAAATTTTAATTTTAAATTTAAAAATAAATCAATTTTCGGTATGAGTTTACTTAAATGACGTGATATTATTTCTTAAGTTTAATATACCCAAAAAAAAGTATGTTTAGCATTTTACTTTTTGGTTCAAAATGTAAAATAATGCATGTAAAATATTCTTTCTTTGTTCGGAGCTTATACTTTGAGTTATAAAAACATCAGAGATCAAAATATTGAAATTAGTACCCAATGACCACACTTTTAAGATATTTTATGTATCTTTTGGAGAATAAAATTAGAACCAAAAAGTATATACAGTGAAATCTCTACATAAAGGATACCATGGATTGCAATTTTTTTTGAATTTAATAGAGGTTTTACAGTATATAATTTAATTGATGACATCACGTGATTTAAGTAAATTTGTGTGTGAAATGAGTTACCATTTCCTGTTCCAATGCGAATACATAATGATTGAAGAATTTTTGTAGTTTTTCATTGGCATAGTTAATGCATAACTGTTCAAAGCTGTTAACGTCGAAATTCTCGAATCCGAAGATGTCCAAAACTCCCAAAAAACGGTCACTGTCTTTTCCCGGATTTGTGCATTGATTAATGTAATTCACGATCCATGCGAATGACCGTGAATACAATGCTTTGGACATCGCATGGCGATTTTCTTGAGCCTCTGATACTTTAAAAGGTATGTCTGTAATCGTTCCCCGCACATTGATTTGTCTCTGGAGTGTCGCTAATGTTAGTTTATACGCGTCCACGCCTAAGAGAGTGGCCACAGTCGCGATGACCATTTCATCGTCCGAATTTAGTTTACATCTTTCACCATCACAATGATCTTCAAATTGAAGATTTCCCAACCATAGGATTGCACTAAAAATTAATTAAAAAATTATTTTTAAATTTTTATTATTTTAGTATTTCCATTATAATGTAAACACGTGTAAAGCACACGTGAATTTTGTCATATTTTATTTCACGCTTTTAATTATGTTAATTTAATTAATA
>JAQIXB010001599.1:0-10133 GCA_034697405.1 Mesoplophora pulchra
CTCATTATGTCGATTGAGAATTTGTAAATTATAACATTTATATTCGCATTTTTTGCATTTAATTTTTTTATTTTTATTATGATCTATTTGATGAATATCTTCATAATAATATTTACATTTAATAACGGGACAATAGTATTGATTTTTTTAAATTTTACTGCTAAATTTTTTCTCATTTTAAAAAATTTAAATTTTATACAATTTTATATTTATTTTATAATTTACTATATAATATACACTAATTATTAATTTGAAATTAACCAATAAATGGCTTTAAATTTAAATTTACAATAAAAAGTATGCGCGGTATCAATATATATATATATCATATAATTAACATATAAGATAATGTTATCTTGATTGATAATTATAACACGATAATAGTCAATAATATGTGATAAAAAATGATTGAATTTTCCAAATTTTGTGATATTTTATAAAATGCCAATTTTATGATATAAAAGTACAGCACAAAGATGCCATTTGTTGAGGTCACCCTCACAAATATTTATTTTTTTATTTAATATATATATATTTATTTTTATTGTGACGGTATGGGGTTTGAAAGGGTTACGTATCGCGGCTATTAGCTTTATTTATGGCGATAATTGTAAACCCTATGAATGAGCGTAATATACCCTTATGCGTGAGAAACTAATGATATGATCGGAACGTATGAGTTAATGATAACTATGTCTATGTCTATTAATATGGGGTCTGAAGATGAGTGATGCTATAGTATGAGTCTGAGTATACTTATGCTATGATATGAGTGAGTATTACGAATAAGCTATGGGAATGTCCGATCATAAGTCCTATACAATACGCGAGCGTTTATAATAGATAATGGGAACAGAGGGAGTCTAACATAAGTTCCCGGAATGTGCCGACACTAATATAGGGTTATTAATACTAATATATGCTTTACTATTGCGTACTATTACTATGTATATGATGACATGAGCATTGGGATTTTAAGCGTAACGTTCATAGGGGAGTTCCGGGAATATCGCGCATAAAAAAGACAATTATTGCTATTCCTTTGGGAATACTCACTTTAAGCCAAAGACCTATTATTCCTGACCTGTTCACCAAAACAAGTCCAGGTAAGTCAAGAGACCTATGTTTGTATTTCTCCGATTTTTATTGATAATGAGAGTATTTAAGTGATATAATGCTATTATATAAATTCAGTACATATGTTATAAAATACTATTTTTATACATTTTAATGCAATATTTTTAAATATTAATGTTATGTGTTTATTTTTAGCGTATTTATGTCATTAATTTTTATTATGTTTTAATACTAAATTATGGTTAATTATAATTATATTTTGTTTTATTACTTTTTTAATTATAAAATGAGAATATAATAATGTGTGTGTATAAAGATTAGCGAATAAGTGTGTGTGTCTGTTTACAGTAATGGCGTCTCAATGTTTACGTTTTGAGAGCACATGTTTTATGCTTATGTTTCATTTAATGAATATTTTCATTCATTTGTTGTTTTATAATTAATTTATATATATATATATATATTTTAATAATTTTATATTTAATAATTTTATAATTTATAGAATTAACATATTTTATAATAAATGTGATATATTTTAAACAAAGTATTGAAATAAATGCCGCTGCCGCAAAAGCAATTAAATGTATTTTAAATTCAGTTGAATATATATATTATATTGTTGCGGGGCGGAAGCTGCACATTTCGAAGATCATCGGAATGTGCGCCTCGAGCATCGGATCACATGATCCGATGATTGCTTTGATCGTTATTTGAAAACATTACGGAGGTGAACGGATGTTGACAAATACCGATGCAGCAATATAATTATATAATTGGCTATATATTGTAAATAAATAATAGATTAAAACATTTAAAAATAGGGCACTAGTAGACCTAGTATATTTTATAGTAAATAAGTAAAAACGTTTTATAGGCGTATATGTACCAAAAATAATGTAAAAACCCAATAATAAGCTTTAAGGCGGTAACATTATGCATATTGCAGAGACCGGAGAAGGTTCAAAGACCTGTTTTCGAGCCCACTGGACTTATCGCGGGTCTTCATAAATCGCGGAATCGCACATACTAATCTATGAATAAATGCTGAACAATTTTATTTAACTTAATTAGATCTGAACCCTCTGAGGGTTAAGAGAAGAGTGTGCGCGTCTTAAAGATTTTTCAAAACTTTTGGTACTCGCCCGCTCGCTCATTTTTGGTCGCGATATTTGTGTTTAATTAATATTTATGCTTATGCTAAAATGATCCAAATTTATCAGTTAAATGAAATTATATTACACGATAATGGGATCCTGAATTAGAAAAAACCACCGAAATATTTAACGAATACGATTTAATAAAGAAACAAATCGAAATGATGATTAAAGAAAATTTCCCATCAATAAGATACGTTACGCATGCGCAAATTACTTATAAATTTAATCTGTTTAACCCGCGCTTATATTAAACTTGATTTTAATCAATATTTAATGTTTTGATTTATTAAGTAAAATAGCATTGTATTGAACATTTTGTTAAATATGTCCGTTTAGAGATATATTTGAATTTAAAATTATAATAGATACATGCATATTACAAATTAATAAGATAGGTGATAACTAATGCTTCATTAGTATACATGTTACGTAAAATTTTAAATAACACTAATACACTAATATTTTTAGGAATGGCGTGTAATTTAACGGAATATGGTGATTCAGATTACCTGTACGAAGATCCAATTTGGGACGAATATGTGGAGTACTTAAACATTTGGAAAGTCAACGAAATAACGTGTAATAAGGATCCTCAATTAATAAAAAAAAATCAATGACTATGGACGACTGTGGCCATATGATAGTTATAAAGTATTTTAATTTTTATATTATGAAATTATATATATATATATATAAATATTTTTTATATTAACTGTTTTATATAAACAAAAAAATTTTAATTAAAAGTTTATATTGAGAGTGACCAAAGTTCACTCAAAGAATAAAATAAAAAAAATAAAATTTAAAAATATTTTATTTAAAATTAAAATGATGATGATGACTATGGTCACAGCGATCCGCACACACTAAAGGCACACAATGAATGAATCAATGAGTGTGCAATTGTGACCATAGGGGGCATTAGGCCCTCATTCCCCGGCCATAAAGATAGCGGCATTTCCTTCGGGAAAATGCGCGTTCCACCATTGGCGTTGATTGCGGTGCGCAAAATACAAGAACACTTAGTGCATGCGTGCCTCGGCCAATACAAAGTGCGGTGAATAAAGCACTTTGAGCTTTTCCAGGAACGCGATGGCCGTGTCTTTAATGAACGATCCGAAGGGGCAACTGATGAGGTGACGCGGATATGTTAATCTGAAGGCGCAGTCATGGGTGTATTGATCCCCTATGACATGACAAAAACCGTCCAAACCCGTCGGCTGACGGACGTAGGGGCTTTTTTCGGTGCGTGGAGGAGTCTGCGCAATACGGAGATAGAAGCGCTCTCTCTGATTCTCTTCGCAATGCTGATTTTCGTCGAACGCCGCCCAATCCTTTTCCAATTCGTTTAATGGTATCGCTTTGGGAGCCATTGTTATTAAACATATGTTGTTTATGGCGTGTGCTGACTTTAGTGAGATGACGTCAATGCGATTTTGAGTACGTAAGGCTGTAATTGACTTATGTGAGGTGACGACATCGTCTTTTTGAATTCTTAAGGCTGTAATTGAGTTATGTGACGTGACGTCCATCATATTATGTTCAGGTGTTTGAGCCTCTATTTCGTGGCTCTGATTTACTGATGCTGACGTAACGTCACAATTTCTCATAAAATAAGGGTACAGAAGTGACGCGTGTGACTTGAAAATGCGTATTTCTGACCCATTATTAATATCGATATGCTTTAATTGATACGTTTCGTTTCCGATTTTGTCCATAATAACGCACTGTCCATTGTAACATGGAGTGAGTTTGTTTCGGGACGGTTGATTGTTTGGAATACGGTACTTTACGTATGTTCCGATCTCGAAATTCGTACTTTTGTGACTCGCGTCGTTTCATTTTTCGTTGTTCCTGAATGTGTCGATAACGGTTTGTAGCCAGTTTTCGAGCATTTTCAACGCTGTCATTGGGAAAAGCATGACCTTTTGAGACATTCGCGAAGTGTAAGAACCGAGGGGTATAACCCGTGATTTTATGCGTGTGATCATTCAGTGAGTTAACTACTGTGTTAAGCACTGATGACCATTTGAGTCTAGGGTTGTCCATCAGTGCGATTCTTAGGTTTCGGGCAATGCCATCATTAGTTTTTTCGCACAGACCATTGGCTTGAGGTCTGTACGGAGGTATCAACAGATTCGTAACACCACGACTGTCCATGTAATTTTTGAAACGTTTTGACGTTAAATTGGTACCGTTATCGGTCAGTATAGCATGAGGAGGACCGACAGAGTCGAAGAGTCGACTTACTTAATAGTGGCTTCGGCCTTGTTATTCTTAACGGCACATGCCCATACAAAACGCGAATGATGATCGACTACGGTGATGATGTATTTCGCTGCTGTTGAGTTTGCGGATGAGCCCATGACTATCGTGTCCATGGCCCATAATTCATTAGGTCGATCCGGTGTTATTATCGGATGGGCACCACCAAAACATGCTTCATGTGGGGGCTTAACGATTTGACAGGTGTGGCACGTCCGCACATACTGAGATACGTCTTTGGTGAGCGAGGGCCACCAATATCGTCCTGAGATGAGATTCAATGTTTTTGCTATACCGGGATGATTCAGGTCATCATGGAACTGCTTTAGCATGTTATTAGTTAAGGAGGGGGGAACGACGATACGTTCTCTGCCTTTGAATGACACCACTGTGATACCATTGATTTTGTGAGATTTTCTGAGTGCGTATGTACTGATTTCATGCTGATAATTGCGGATGTCATCCGTTTCAATATGCATTATGACCGGATTTCGGAAAAAAGCGTCCGCAACTTTATTTTCTTTCCCTGGTTTATGATGTACGGTGTAATCGTATACACCGAGGCGCACATTTTATCGATAGAGACGTGACGATGGATTTGGCACATTGAAGAGCCATTTTAGTGCCGCACAATCTGAGTACACATTGAAATGCACACCTTCGAGGTATACACGGAAATGTTCAACTGCACGGACAACAGCTAAACATTCAAACTCAGCAGAGGAGTATTTCTTTTCGTCTTCTGTCAGTTTCTGTGACCAGTATGCTATCACATGCAGTTTTTCGTCATCATTTCGTTGCAATAGAACCGAGCCGAGTCCTTCGCCAGCACCATCAGTTTGAAGCACTAGGGGCTTATTTGGGTCATAAATCGTTAGTAATGGAGGTGCGCAAAGAGCGTCTTTTATCTTTTCGAATGCATTTCGATGCACTTCAGTCCATTCAGAGCCATGTTTATAGTTATTTCTGTTGCTTTTGAAATTGTTCACCATAATGAGTTTCAACTGTAGTACGTGAGGTTTTGTAATATTAGTTAAAACGCCGATTTTTTGCTTCTTCCAGCGCTAAGGCTATTTTGATCCATTTCTGTGGTTTTGGGATTTGCTGATGCAAGAGACATACGATATGCCTCAGGCATTCCCTTTGTTAAAAATGCGACCTCCGCTGATACAGGCAGTTTTGCTGTCCTGAAATGACGCTTCATTTCTGTAAAGTACGTTAAGACGCTCTCTCGAGGTCTGAGCGTACGTTCAGATGCTTCTACTGCGGAATTTGCATGAATGCGACCGAATTGTGATAACATACTGTTTCGGGTGTCGTCCCATGTGACCAATTCGCTTATGCCCTGGGCATACCATATTAATGCGTCTTCTGTCATGTGACGTTTTAATGCTTTTATTCGTTCTTTTTCAGTGATGTCAGCAGTCATTAGTTCGAAGACTGCAAGCCATTCATCCGCATTTATTGTGGAAGTTCCTGAGAACTTCTCACAATAAATGGGAAATTTATTGTAAGATCGCGGTGTCATTGACTGATGCATGTGCTTTTGTTTTGACAACGGGTGATCGCGAGTCGCATCTAAACCCGTGAGTATAACGATCGCGTGAGTTTCTTCGTGATGAACTCTGAGGTTCACATTTACGGTATAAATATGGTGAATGAGCGCGTCTCTTTTTGGAGCGCGCATAATCATATTCATATAATTTTGTTTGGGTGTGGCCCGAATGTGCGGGAACCTCTGATTTACTATTTGAATAGTATTCTCGCTGATCATGAATTTTCTGTAAATGTGACCGCGGACTCGCGTCACTTTCTCTGTAACATGTCAAATGTTTTTGGGCATATGCTGATTGATGATCAGTGACGTCATAATATTTCGCATGTGCGTGAGTATCATAGTATGATCGTTGCGCGTCCGTGCGCGTCCATATCTTCGCGGGTGAATATTCACGCGGAGGCGTATGAACACGCTCTGGGAACAACTGAGCGTAACGTGTGAGTATGTACTCACGTTCTGCTGATGATGACATTGATGCTCGCGATTGTTTTGATTCACGTGAATGCGATCGTGATGTGTCAGTTGAGGGCGACACACTCTTATGTGATAGAGGTGTGCGCCGTGAAAGGAAAGGCGATGGCGTGCGCGAGTCTCGCCACTGCGCATGCGTCCTTAATGGTGGTGTGCCTCTCGAAGGCATATCCTGTTCCGGTTGAGCACGTGTTTCGGTAAATGATGCGCGTCTTCGTGACCTCGTATTGTGCACGTTCATGTTTTCAATAGTATTGCAAAGAGTCTTTGGAAGTGTGACGGACGTACGAAGTTCAGCTTCGGTAAGAGACTGACTCTGTCCCTCTTCATTAACGAGTCGATCGCTTAAATGAATGCGGAATTCGCCAGTTTCTTCGGGTGTACTTTCAGCGTTTTCGTTTCTGTCCTGAGACTTCGGTGTGTCATCGTTATTGCGACGTTTGTTACGTGCGCGTGCTTTTGACTTTTTCTTTGTCATTGATACTGATTATGATGTGACTGATATGATTATGGGGTCTCCGTTTTTGATATGAAAATCGCGCGGATTTTTGAATCGCGGCGAATGCGCCAATTGAGAGTGACCAAAGAATAAAATAAAAATAAAATAAAATTTAAAAATATTTAAAATTAAAATAATGATGATGATGACTATGGTCACAGCGATCCGCACACACTAAAGGCACACAATGAATGAATCAATGATTGTGCAATTGTGACCATAGGGGGCATTAGGCCCTCAATATTTTATAATAAAATTTAAAAATAAAATAAAAATAATTATTTTTAAATAAATTATTTAATATGTTATAGAATAATTTTATTAAATATAATTTAATTGGTTCATTATTTCAAGTATATAGATTTGCGAATATTATAAACTTTAAATATGTGATTTATATATATTGTAATAATGAGAGAGTGTATATTCTATTTTAATATGGTATATTTGGCACACAATGCATGTGCAAATATAGTATACACTCTATCATTAGATATGAGAGAGTGTGTTCCTTTAAATTAATTTTAAAGGAAATAAAACTGTCATTTTAGTCTTATCACAAAAGATAGTGATACACCATCATCTTTAGTGACGATGTGTATTAAAATATATTACTTAAATATTACATATAAAATAACCTGATTTTTGAATATGTTATTATGATTATGAATGTTATTATATTTATTGCAATTATTGTTACGAAATTAGTGTTTTAATGTTATACGAAACATATATTAAAATAAATATTGTTTTTCGATATTTATAATATTTGTGTAAAATCCATATATTATAATAAACTGTTAAATAAATCATTTTCTTATGCGTGTGCTTTATTAATGATGCATCACTAAACCCACCGTATCGGGGATGAGGACAGTCGACACCGCAATGGGCGCAGATCATATCAATAATTTTTTTAAAATTTAAATTGAAGGGCAAGCGGCTGCGGGACGCGCGCGTTAAAATCACTCCCGAAAATACAAATCTTTATTGTGAAAGAAAACGCGTGTACACGTTCAACGATCACTTAACGAGTGACGTGATACACGCGTATACATAGAAAAGAGAAAAAGAGAGAGAGTGTGTGAATGATGAGGGACGTCCGCGAGTGCGCGGACGTGCATGAGGGCGGTCCCTCAATCCCCCCACCGTTGATCAGGACTACGGAAGAAACAAACGTCCTTCGGGGAACGCGTTCTCCCACCACGTAATATCCCAGTAATTGAGGGGCGCAATCATCTTGTGTGCGGGCTTCAATCGTGATATAAGGGGCGTGACGTCGATCGAGGTCGTCCATGAATATTCGCGCCGAATCGTACGTCCCGTGTTCGCTGTATTTGAAGACGAACTTCGGACGCGAATCGATGATCTTCCACGCCATCGGATTAGCCGAAGGTCCTTCCCTCGAGTAAAAACCGCGCCCGAACCACAAATCGACGTAATCGTCCTTTGATGATTCGCCGATCGGGGGGTTATTGGAGATGCGGTTTTCCCACGCCCAAATCTTCGATTCTTCGATAAACGTTCTGACGTTGGGATCGTGTTCACGATCCCATTTTCCCCACGAACCGTCATAATATATGACCGCCATTTTCGATGAGTATTGAAATAGTGTTGGCACATTCCTGGGAATGTTTCAGTGCATTCCCAGGGAGTGCAGGGTACTTTCAATTTTTTTATTGGAAATATGTTCCCTGGGAATTTCGGGAATTTTTTTTTAAAAAATTCCCGGAATTCAGGGGAACTTCGGGAATCAGCATTCCGACGAAATTAATCGAATTTTCCTGTGATGTGACTATGTTTTGGGGGATCTTTTCCCTGACATAGTATCGCTGTAATAATGACGCATGTGACACGAATGTTCTTAGTGTGCTTCCGTCTGTAATATCGATATGCTTCAGTTTATAAGTCTCGTGTCCGATTTTTTCCATGATAATACAGGGAGCGACGAAACACGGTTAATTTATTGCGCGACGGGTGATTCCCGGGGAGCCGGTACTTTACGAAGTCACTGGGTTCAAAGTCCTTTGCTTTGTGAGTGTCGTCGTGCTGCTTTTTCCGTTGATTTTGAGCGTGACGTGAGCGTTCAGTTGAGTTTCCGGGCTTCGACCGTGACTTCGGGCGGATCATGACCCTTTGATGTAAGTCCGAAGTGTATAAAACGCGGGACGAATCCAGTCACTTTATGCGGTTGATCGTTAATGGCATTGACGACAGTGTTTAGCACTGATGACCATTTGATCTTAAGATTATCTGCCCATGTTTTGGGCAATGGCCCCTTTCATTTTCTCACAAAGTCCATTAGCCTGAGGTCTGTACGGTGGTGTCAGAAGGTGCTTCACGTTGTGCTTTTCTAAGTAACTTTTGAAACGTGTTGCGGTGAAATTCGTGCCATTGTCCGTTAAAAGCGCGTCGGGCGCTCTCACTGTGTCAAATAATCGGTTTAAGAAATTGATAGTCGCTTCTGCCGTGTTTTTCCGAACGGCCTGTGCCCATGTAAATCGCGAATGATGATCGACGACTGTTAATATGTATTTTGCGGCGGTGTCATTGGCCACTGACCCCATAACAATTGTGTCCATCGCCCAAAGGTTATTAGGAGATTCGGGTGTCACAATTGGATTCGCGCTTCCACGAGGGGCTTCATTCGGAGGCTTAACAGTTTGACACGCATGACATGTTCGCACGTACTGTGCGACGTCTCTATAAAGCGTCGGCCACCATCTGCGGTTCGATATAAGGCGTCGTGTTTTTGCAGCTCCGGGATGGCACACGTCATCGTTAAAGATCTTAAGTGTCTTTTGAATAAGTGATGGTGGAACCACCACCTTCTTTAGTCCTCCGAATGTCACGACTGTGATCCCATTGATTACGCGGGACTTCCGTAACTTATATGCGTCGATCTCGTTTTGGCATTCACGTATGTCATCAGTGTCGATATGGGCCATCATTGGATTACGTGAAAAAGCGTCCGCGGCTTTGTTATTACGACCGGGTCTATGATGTACCTATGAAGAGTCTATGTTTAGAGTGTTTATTACAAAGTGAGTGAATGTGAGAATTTGGAATGTCAATTATTTCACTATACTTTTACATTGACCCAAAG
>JAQIXB010001600.1:0-10129 GCA_034697405.1 Mesoplophora pulchra
AAATTATAGTGAAAAAATTTCCTAAAAATTCCTTATACTTTTAGAATAATCGCAATTTTATTTTGTGGGCACCCCAACAAACACAGTGTATATTTTTGAAACGGATATTTAAAGACATTTAAGAGTACGAATAATTTATTATATATTACGATACAATAATGGTTTCTGTATTTATGTATATATTCCGATAGAACTTTCACAATGAATTAAATAATATATTTAATAAATATATGTTTAAAATGATAAAAGTTTTTTCAAAAATAAAAATTATAATATAATTTTATTAAAATTTAAAAATATATTTTTACATTTCAATGACTTTTATCATATTAAAAAAGTTTTTTTAAATTAAAAATATTTTCAAAAAATATTTCATTTTAATATTTAAAATAAAATTTAAAATTTTATTTAAAATGTTAATATATAATTAAATTTTTATTATAAAATGATTGAATAAATTTTATAATGAAATATTTTAATTTATTTTTATGAATAAAGAATTAAAACTTTTGATTTATTATTTATTTATAAAATTAAAGCATATTCCGTATGTGTATACATTATAATGTGTTTTATAATGTGAAATATTTGAATGCGGCGCGTGAATGACAATGATAATGCGCCATTTTGAGACATTCACATATATGCGCACATCGCACGTCACATCGAACTTTTGACCCATTATTAGAGACGCATTTGCTCTAAAGTGTCATCATTTTGCGTTTTAAAATTTCTTTCATTACAATTATTAAATAAATAATTAATTTATATTTAAAATACAAAACAAATAAATAATTAAATTCAATCGAATCCTACAGATAAATCGCGAAAGAAAATAACAAATACTGTATGTCTGCGGGCGGCATTCAAAACCTAAGAACTTACGGTGAGTATCATGATATGATGAGTCATTTCATATCATTCTCTGCATTTTTATTCATTTAAAATCTATGAATGTTTAGATCCATTCGCGGATGCGGTCCGTGCGGATGACACTGCGATTCGTGACGGGTTAATTCACATCCGAATTCAGCAGAGAAACGGTCGTAAGACATTAACCACGGTTCAGGGAATAGCCGATAATTACGATAAAAAGAAAATAGTAAAAGCATGTAAAAAGGTAACCTAACCTCACCTAACCTAACCTCTCCTCACCTAACCTAATCGCTCTATACACAGGAATTCGCATGTAATGGTACTGTTGTAGAACATGCTGAATATGGAGAGGTGATTCAGTTACAGGGTGATCAGCGAAATAATATATGTCAGTTTTTAACGAAAATCGGAATCGCGAAACCCGAACAGCTCAAAGTGCACGGATTTTAATTATAAAATAACAGATTTTCATCGTAAAATTTAAGAGATCAAATAATTAATTAAATATTTCTTTGAATTTCCATTTTATTTCAGCTCTGATATTTGTTAATGAATTTATGATTTATAAGAGTGATGTCCCAAAATATTTGTACCTTTAAATTAATAGGAATATGTAAATGTGGTGTGTGTTCAGATTCTTGACGACAGCTCTCATAGTAATAGCATTTTAATACTTTTTATTAATATATAATGGAAATTTATAAATTATGCCATACTCTGAAAGTAATGAGCAAATATTTTAAGTATAATATTCATGTGTCGTGATATGTTCTTTTTTCTATTAAATGTTCTAAAATATCATTTTATTATAAAATTGTTTTTTACTTAAATTATATCCTTTTCTCATTCTGTTGTCATACTCCACACACATTTTTTCACCTTTTGATACCATGGGACAGAATATGACGAAAATTTTCCAAATGTTTACTGTTAATTGCTATTAATTGTATTTCAATTTATATATTAAAATTAAAGGGCTGATTTAATGATTTAATGTCTTAATTTTTCGATTATGAATAAATGCTTTAAATTAAAATTATGATATATCTTTTTATTAAATACAAAGTGAATACATCGTATATGTATATAACCGATATTACCGGATTCTGAAAAATTAGTGCCTCACTATTAGAAGCCATAAGGCTTTTGCAATTTACATTATATACAGTGTTTTTCTTATTTTAATACTGAATAAAGAACACTTTTTCAAAACAAACTTATGCTCTTAACTATTGTCTACACTATTATCTGTTGGGCAGAAATTAAGAAAAACACTGTATATTCTATGGTAAATTAACATTGAAACTATAGCATCGCAATGCAATCGCATAGTGAAAATGGTGAAAAAACGAATTCCCAAATAATGACTCAAAGAATGAAAACGTGATTTTCATTCCGTGTATCATTTTGTTTCCGCCAAATATAAGCTCCGGACTTAACTCTGGCAGTTTCCGGTAATATATTTTAATGTAAATTAATTTTTCGAATTTAAATATTTGATCCGACAATTTCCTTCCTTTGATACATATTTCATTAATTTAATATATAAATGATTTGGAATAAGGAATGGTGTTATAAAATGAGTGTTTATTTAAAGAGAATTTAAATCATTTTCTTTTTTGTCGCTGTGAATCGCTCCATATATTGATCGTATCCCTGAACATTGTGAAGATCTTTCGCTTCAAATAAATTACCATCCAAAGTTAAGAGTGATATTTGTGAATCGCGTAAAATCGCTGATGTGATCGCTGTTAATGTGAGACAATTCTCTTCTAAACGCAGCACTTTTAGCCGTGGACATAACGCTATTGATTGAGAAATGCACGAAATTTGATTTTGATTTAGATTCAGTTCAGAGCATTGCAATTTTGATACTGAATCGGGAATTTGCGTTATTTTGTTATGAGAGAGATCCAAAAAATCAAAATTCTTTAAATTACAAAACATTATGGGGAATTCCGTTAATCCATTGTTGTTTAATGATACACTCCTCAAATTGCTTAATTCACACAATGAATTTGGTAATGATTTTAAGAGATTATGTCCCAAATTAATGGTTTCTAATTTCTTCAGAGCATTCATTTCATTCGGTAATTCTGAAATACGATTAAATGATAGTGTTAAATGTTTAATTTGCGTAAAATCAGCGATATTTGGCAATGATCGGATTTTGTTATGTGACAAATCCAATGTCCGCAAATTCCCGCTCAGACTATGAATTTCTTTTGGGAATTCATTTAAATTACAGTTTTGCAATTGAAATACGCCCGTTCTTTGAGCATTTTGCATATGCGATTTAACACTGTTTTTGTTTCCCATTAAATAACTCCGTTTAATTACAATAAAATTATGTATATATATATATAAATAAATTAATAAATATGTTTATAAATTTTTAAAATTAATTTCACATAATTACAGATATATTAAGATAATTTTACGTATGAATTAAAATCTTAAAATTCATTTAAATATAATGTGTAAAATGAGTAAATTTTATCAATAATATTATCATAAATATTAAATATTTATTAAAAATTTGAGTTAAGGTAAAGTCATTATGGTGATTACGCACAATTTGAAAGTCCCATGACTATTTATAAGTGCACAGACCATACCTAACTTAATATGAAATGATACGTGAATCTTAAATTGTGCATACTGTGCATAGACACCGTCAATTATATTGAAACTAATAAATGATCCCTCACATAATGTGAATCATTATTTCTCATATTAAAGGCATTTTGTATTTTATAATTCGCCATTTGACTGATGCTTAAATACACAGCAAAAAAACATAATTTAATTAAATACGATATCATTGATCAGTCTCACGATGAATATCATTTTAAATACGATTCGTGAAATGTGAATCAATTGCCATTTACAATTATCAGTATTTCATTATTACGACTTTTATTATTTATGTAATTTAAGGTTAATATTGTCACAAATATCGTCATATAATTTTCAATATTTACACCGAAAGTAAAGAAATAAATTTAAAGCAAATAATGGGACTGATAAAATGGATCGATAATTACATCGGACCATTGCCATCACCTCCGACAGAACCGCCGCAAATACCGGAGAATCAAAAGCATTTACATTTACCTAAAGGATGTGTGATCCCCGACTGGAGACAGTATAAAGTTGAGAATTATCCTGAATTAGTAGAGGTGCAAAAGAAATTAGCTGCGCGCGGACTTAAGTCCCATTGGCTAAGGTTAGTATTTATATAGTATTTGTATGTGTAATTAAATATATTATAATTATGTATACAAAGGAATGATGCGTGGAGATTTGATGCGGAAAAATTCGGCACTAAACGATCGCGAAAATGGTACTTTTATCGCCGCGGACTTAAAACGGGTGCTGTTTTATTGGTGATCACATACATTTTAGAGCATACGATATTTATCCCTAAACACGAAGAACATGGATATACGGGAAATGATAACACTATTTATGTGCCGCGACCAAAATAAATGTATCGAAATATTTAAAAAATTAACGTTTAAATTAAGAATTAGTAATACATTTGTGTTTTTAGTTAATTAAAACTTTAAATATGTATGAATATAAATTTTATTTCAATAAATAGGATGCCGTTATAAATATATCGCAATATTTATATATAATTTATATTAAAATTTGTATATTGTATAATATCAGTGATAAATTATATAAATGCGTAAATTCATCGTTTGTGCAAAACGTGTACCGGTATTGGTTCATAATGTTCACTTAAATAATACTAAAATTAACTTTTATTTTGAAAAATTTCTTCGTAATCAATGATTCTTTTGATGGTGTTTCGGAGCATTTCATATTTCATAGTGACATGGTTTAAGTGTTCCTTTTCTTCGATGTCCAAAATCTTAAGGAAATTGTTCAGTTCAGGGATTTCGAACGCGTCCCACGCTATGTGAGTGTTGTCATTTTCCTGCAGAACGAAGTGCGAATCATCATCTTCAGTATCACATTCTAATTGAATACGCAATGGTTTATCGTGATCCGCGAGTCTCTTAAGAACGTACTTCGACGGTGCATCGTATGACCGTAAATAGAGAGCGAATTTCTGAGCGTTGTCCACGACTTTGAACTTCTTTAACATCGCTTTAATCACCTCCAAACACGTGTTGTCACTCGTGATATGTATGTTTTTTACCGTATCACGGGGCATATAGAAACTCGTCAATGTCCGTCTCTTCACACTGTTATTAGCATCATCCTCATTTATTATGTCGTAAATCGACGGCGGTCTTCGGCCGGAAATGACATTAATCGGACGCGTTAGGTTGAGATGGACTTTGAGAAAACCGCGAAAAGAATGACGTGATTCGTCGATTATGGTGAGCCCCAAACCTGAGCCTTTCGCTTTACGTTTTTCATTGTATCGTTCGATCTTTAATCTGAATGTGGATGATTCATAAAACAACGGTGATGACGGACGTTTCACCGTTTCCATCACATACGGCGTTTCTGTAATTCCCGTACAATCGATACGTACCAAAACACGACATTTCAAATGACACGTGTATTTACAGTTATTACACTGAAGATATTGAGCGAAATCCGATGATTCTCTTTCTATGCAAAGGACGGGCGTCCAAAGAAAGTCGCCACAGCTGTCGCACCACGTCGGGGTCGCCAAATGATGCGGCTTTTAACACGAATCAAACATTCACTTAAAATATACTTAAAATATATAATTACTTTAAAGTCATGTCCGTCGCCACGTTCGTGGTGATCGATTTCGACGAAACCGAAGTTCGCTAATTCTATGAACTCTTTTCCTTTGACCGTCCCTATCAATGTGCCGTTCAAATACTGTGCCAATGATTTATCACCATTCATATCATCATCTCCATTATGAGCTTTACTGTTACGACGTCGGAACGGATTCGTAAATATATTGAGGTTTTGCAACAATGAACTCGGGTTAAAAGCGGACCATTGCCATAAGCGAATTGACTCACTCTTTGATTCATTTAAATCATCATTTGCATTGGGACTTTCGTAAAATGCATCACTTTCAGACATTTCATTTATATGTGTAATTAATTATTTTGACATTTGTTTTTTAATATAAAAAGTATTACGTCATTATTATAAAATAATTATTAAATAAATGTGTGTTTAGATTCAAATTCAGCTGTTAACTGTTTAAATACGTTTAAACATACATTTAAAGTATAATAATATATCATACATGTATATGATAATCATATTATATATATGAATATATGTGAATGTAACAAACGGTACATGCATTTTCCTCTTTATTCATTGATAAATGTTTATACGGTTTTAACATAAAAAGCATTTATTTACCATTAAATCAGAGATTTCATATTAAATATTTGTGAATAAAAAAGTGAAAAAATAAAAGATAAAAATAAAAAATTAAACATTTAATTTAATTGCAAATGATTTAAAATGCTAATGAATGAAAATGAGAATTTAAAACCCTAAAATTTGATTAAAACACATACGCGTGTATGTATCGAAAGAAACAATGCGATCATATATGAGTCTCAATTTAGAGATGTTCCCTATGACATGACATTGAATGGCACTAATGGAAGAGTGTATTCATGAGAATCTCACTGTTGTTGTAATGTGCTATTACATGTAACGCTATAACTTTGTGTGTGTGTACATCGTGAATGTAATAAATATTGAGTGACCGTACACACTGTGCTTAAATTTATTTATCGAAATCTATGCAAAGATATTATATCATCGGTAATAACGTTTCATAGCAGTGAATTGGTGAGTACAGTAAACGTGAGAATCGAGCATTTAAAGGGCTGCATTTAGTGCATAGTTTAGTATTGAGATGACAAAAAGTGGGACAATTTCGCGGTTCTGTTACCATTAGTCTATGTATAGTGTGCACGAAACACACTTCTAGTTTATGACCCAACACTTTGAGAATTGAGTGCGAACTCACCATAGTGAAACTATTTACAAAACATTTTTAATGCATATTTTAAGCAAATATTTTATCGCTCATGATATTGTGATTGAATATCGATTACTAATTTGAGGATACTAAAAGCATTGACTTTAGAAGAGGTGAGTGTAAAATGGACATGTTTTTGCTCTGATGACTATAGATGACTATAGTATTGATGAGAATCACGAATCACTTCCGTAATATGGTGTATGATGAGTGCGAACTGAATGTAGACGCGTAACACATGCATTGTGCAATGCCATTATATTACAATGCTTTTATTCGACATTTTAATGAATAAACTGTTAATTCATTTAAAATTAAATCATTAATATATAACATTCATATTATTATCATTCATTTATAATATGAATGAATATCACTATTTTTTCATTCACATTTTTCCATTCATTTATTCATATTTACATTTCCTTTTAATTTTCGTATTTTTAAGCGTTATAAAAAAGAGGATGTTTCATGTGAAATTTGAATTTTTAAAATTCTTTTTTAATGCATTTTTTAATTGAAATTTTATATTTCATATGTTTAAGAATCAAATGATACATAATAAATTAATTAAAAGAATTTATATTCATTTTAAGCGTATTTTTCCCTTTAAAATTCATCGTTTTTCATATAACATTTTAAATATGAAATAATTTTAAATTTAAAATGTAATATTAAAGCGTAAAATAACGAAATATTTTAATGAAAAGTCTCAAAGGGTTTGCCCATAGTCTGTTTATTTAATTAAAATTTTATTTTAAAAATGTTTAAATTTACATTTTATTCATTATATGCATTAAATGATACATTTTTAGCGTAATTTTATTGTTTTCATAGTGAATTATTACAGAATTAATGGTTATATACGGTAACGTTTTCCCATAAAAATGCATTTCATTTTAAAATTGAATTTTTTCACAGTAAAATTTTTTTTATTAAAATTTATTGATAATTATTGTTTTGAATGAACGTAATTAATTAATAATTTGATTTTAATGTAAATTTTAAGACATAAAATGTGATTAAAAATGTCTGTTTCAATGGGATTATGTTTAAATATTAAATTATACATTTGAAAATATGTCCATCTATGTTTTGATGATAATGCACTGTTAATTTTGGTATATCATAGCGTTGGCGTATATTATGTTTTATGTATTATATTAGGTAATGATTGTGATTCGAATGTAACAGTGGATTTACCGCCCTCATTCATGCATTCATTCTCTAAATAATACTAAAGTAATAAATGTAAATATATATTACATGAATGTTTGGATGTGACACGCGTGCGTATGTCTCAATGATGCTTTTTTGAGATGATTTTCGTGCTCATCCCACGAACGCAGCAGTAACATAGCAACGGTCTTAGAACATGAGATGATGAACACCTTTATCCGTTTACTATACTTTCAAATATAACATATGATATCGAATTAATTTTCATATCTTATGCTATATATGTATGTACTATGTATGTACTTTATACACTTATACCTGTGTTATAACTATCGTAACACATAAATATCTTAACTCTGAAAGTTATTTAATCATTGGAATTAATTTCCAATTTTAATAATTAATGCCTAAAATGATCGTTTAGAAATTAATTGATATTAATTCGTATTAATTATTAATTAAAATTATATTTTAATTGAAAATGATTGTAATTTTTAAACTGTAAATATGAGAATATGATTGGAGCATGTCATTGGCGATTTACGTAATGCTCTACACTATGTTATGGTGAGCGTAGTGAACGTGGTAAAAGTGATGTGAATGCGCGATCGATATGAAAGTTGACACAACAGAATACTTTTAGTGTTTAAGAGCAGTTAGAACATATACTAGCACAGTATAAGCATATATAAGCATTGGAATAGCATAGAAAGTAGTATTGAAAGTAGCAACCTGTAAGATTTAAGTATACATGTTAACTATCTGCAGGTACTAAAATTGATTATATGTATTTCTGTATTATTAAAACGGTTTAATTTAATGATATGTTCATTTACACGTTTAATGAGACGGGTGTCGTACGTCTTTGTTAAACGACGGCATCACAATTACAGTATTTGAATCTAACATCTGTTTGAGTATTGTATGATCCGTATGCGTAAATCATCGTTCGCTCATTACAGTCATGAACAACACGCGCGACGGCGTTTGCATATCATTAATGATTTGTCTAAACGTTTGTCATTCACAATGTCCAATAATTGGTCGTCATTCCGAAGATATGATAATTATATATCATCGAATGACCGAATCGCGGGCAGAGGCGTAATTAACCAATCGACAGCATCATTTAGCGCTATGCCCGCGACACTTAATCCAATTCTAAATTCACATGATACTTACATTTGTTGTGCGTATAGTCCCCGATGTTTTATCATTCAAAAGGTAAAATTTTAATATTTCTCAAAAATAAATATTTCCGTACGCAGTAATTGAATAGTTTAATGTTCCGTAACCAATAAATTTATAATTATGCATTATATTATGCAATGATATTGAATTTCTTTTTAAAAATTATATTCCATTAATTATTATGATAAAAGTCACGTAATATTTTGTAATTTATTAAATTTTAGTTTAATATATTTTTATTTTTATAAATTATGTTTTTTAACCATAAACAAAGATAATAAAATATTGTTATGTAATAAAATGTAAGAAAATAGATGTAAAAGTGATAGTTGACGCTCAGAGAAAGGTCAAGGGTCATAACGCCCCCGAAAGTGGAGAAACTTCTCTCATCATTTCGATTCATTCGTATCACTATGTTCATAATGTTCATTCTTAAGTTTACTCAGCTTTGGGCCATACATTTTCGTTGCTTAGCTTTTTCTAGTTTATGTATAGTCTTACTACAAATAACTATTCTATTGACGCATTTTGTACTCTTTGAGTATAACATTTTCCACATCCGACACTTTTCAAAAACTATTATCTGTTTACATCCCATGTAATGATTTATCATTAAATTACACATTTTACTTTTATAAATTAAATATTACGTTTTATTTTTTAATTTTGATAATGATATATCAATTATTTCATAAATATATTTCAATTAAAATGCCATCATAAGGGTATACTCACATAAAGCTTTATATGAATTAAATAATATTTTATCATTTTTTTGTTTTTAAATCAAATAAATTATTAATTAAATTATTTTATAAAATTTTTGTTTTTTAATTTTAAATTTTAAAATGTTTATTTTTAAATTTAAATTATATATTAATTTTTAATGAAAAAATGTGTAAACATAAC